>SNQJ01S0068079.1:7757-47232 GCA_010110895.2 Picea sitchensis | reverse complement strand
TGATCAGTCAAGGCAGAAATTCAGAAGGACTACACCACAAAGAAGATCATTCACTCCCAGGTATGCAAATTGCTTTTATGGTCATTGTTTTTATTGTACTAATTTTGGACATAAGGTTACAGATTGCAGGGATTATAAAAATGTTCAAGAAAGAAATACCTATGTGGCCCCACATAACATTGAATGTTACAAATGTCATAACTATGGACACATAGCTAGTGATTGTAGAAACATGATCGATACTTCCATGAAAGAGAACATTGATATCAGATATAAGAAAGTATGGATAAGAAAACACGAAGAACATGTGAACAAAGAACGGGTACCAGAGCTTGCAAGATTGGCAGTAAAACGAGATGAAGAAAATTCTATAGAGAAAAAGAAAGATGTCAGATACAAAAAGGTTTAGAAAATAACTGAAAGAAAAGAAGGACGGGTAAATAAGGAACATGTTCAATAGATTTTACTTTCAGGCATTATAGTTAAAGATGAATCCATAGACAGAAAGAAAGAAGTCAGAGGTTAGAGAGATGATATACCAATGAAGATGATGATGAATACACATCATATCAGGAATTGTTCTGAGCCATCCATGTTAGAGACTCCCAGGTAATATGAATATTAGACAAGGGGATTCTATGCGATAGCTATGACAGACCAAAGAACCATCCTTTGAGTAGCTTGCAGAGTTTGAGAAGACATATCTAGAGCAGTCAGTTTGAGAAGTACAGTTTGATAGGTTTGATAGGTCAGTTAGCAAGTAGAGTTTTGGACAGTATGGACAGAGATGGATTCGTAAGAGCACTTAGCAAGTTTGGACATAGATATGACAATGGACAAGATCATGGTACTCTAGACTGGATAAATATCTACAACATGCAGGGTTTAGAAAAAGAAGTGCAGACAGTAACCTCTACATCAAGGTAACTCAAGATAGTATTTTATTAATTGAAGTTTATGTTGATGATATTATTTTTGGAAGTACTCATGATAGGATAAGCCATAATATTGCAAAGGATATGTAGAATGAATTTGAAATGTCATTACTTGGAGAACTATCCTTCTTTCTGGGTCTTCAGATATGTCAAAGCAACCAAGAAATTTTTATTTTTCAAGCTAAGTATATCAGAGAAATGCTAAAGAGGTTTGGAATGGAAGATTGCAAACCAATTACCACTTCTATTCAAACCAGTTGCAAGTTGAGAAAATATGATGATTCAAAGTCTACATACCATAGGCAATAGATGTCAATGATTGGTAGCTTACTATATGTGACAACATCCAGACTAGATGTAATGCATGCAGTTGGACATGTGGCACGATTTCAAGAAGCACCAAAGGAATCACATGTATTAGCAGTGAAGAGGATTTTCAGATATCTCAATGGAACATAAGAATTTGGATTATGGTATCCAAAAGGAAATGATCTATCACTTATTTCCTACACAGATGCAGACTGGGCAAGTTGCATTGATGATCGACGAAGCACCAGTGGAGAAGCGTTCTACTTGGGTGAGTGTTTAGTATCATGGTTCAACAAGAAACAATCATCAATATCCTTATCTACAACTGAGGCATAGTATATTGCAGCAACAACATGTTGTACACAGGTTCTATGGATGAAACAAACTCTGATAGATATACAAGTTGACTATGATGAGCCCATTCCAATCTATTGTGATAATACAAGAGCCATCAGTATCTCAAAGAACCCGGTGATGAACTCCAAGACAAAGCACATTCCAATAAAGTATCACTTTCTACGGGAACAGGTTGCAGAAAAGAACATCAGAGTTGAATATGTCGGCACAAAAGAACAAGTGGTAGACATATTTACAAAATCGCTTCCATGGGAAGCCTTTGAGTATCTTCGCCAGAGACTAGGAGTAATTTCTACTCCAAAATGAATGCTTTTGAATGCTTATCTTATATGTCTTAGATTTACACAAGGAATGACCATAAAGAGGCTAGTTCATGTTTACAACAGTATATCTCACAATGATAGTGTGACAGTGGTTCCATCATTCTACTTATATGTCAGGGAGGTTGGACGGGGAAAGGACAGGTGGTTGTAGCCAGAGAACATAGGGGGTTGTAACATCCTTTTGGTTGTAGCCAGAGAATAGGGGAGTTGGAGCTTCCCTCATGTTGTAGCCTAAGAAACTAGGGGGTTGGAGCCTCCTTCCAGTTGTAGTTGGAAAACAAAGGAATTTGGTGCTTCCAATGAATGTAATTCTTAAAGACATATAAGAAAAAACATTCTGTGGTTTTCTCCCACCATGGGTTTCCACGTTAAAACACTGGTGTACTATGTATGTGTATGATTGCTCATTTTTTCATTGTTTATTTACTCTGCAGCTATTGGATGATACTGCTACATTGATATAACACTTGCATATTGTGGTTAAAAAGGATTCAATTGCTCTATTATTGATTCACCCCCCCTCCCAGTAATCCAACACATTACTTAGACGTGGGCCTCCACAACTTTAAGTAAGATTTTTTGGAGTTGATATGTGTGAGAATTTATAATATTTAACATCATTATGACTAATTGTGGAAACGTTCATATTCAAACCTCTATTAAAAATCGAGAGAAATAATAAATACCAACATAGCAACATGCACACACAAAAAACAATAATTCTCCTGGAAAACCCTTACGAGAAAAACCATCGAATGATAGATCTATTATTGTTCTTGGCCAAACCCGACCAACGTCCTAGCCCCAACCAAGTGATCCTTTACCTCTAAACTCTCGACCCATTACAATTGAGCATTTCCATCCTTTTAAAGGCTTTATTACATGAAATCCATGGGATGTGAAACTAGGGGATACCAAAACTAATGCAGGAGCATCACTCCATGTCATCAAGCACCAACTAGCCAGCACATCAAGTGCGCATTCAATGGGATAAGAGAGGCGCATTCCTCTCACTTTCAAATTTCAAATTTTGAAATTGTATTTAATGATTGTAAGGCTGGTAGAGCCAAAAGCCATGCATGTGCACAGGCTTAGATAAAGGTTGCCTTAAATGTTTGTAAGGTTGAGATCTAGATCCGATTCAGACTAGACAACCATTCAATGTAATTCATTGTAATGAATGAGAGTTGGTGAGGATGGAGGGAAGTGTTCGAGGAGCCCCCTTTTGTAAAAAGAACCTTTGTATCTGTAGAATAAGTCAGTAGAGAAGAATAGAGAGAATAGGTTGGATAGGAGAAGAGAGACGAGACTCTGTTGCAGTCCGAGATTGAACACATTGTAAAGAGGCATTTCATATTAATACAAACAGAGCATCTTTTCCTACATGTTATTTTGTGTATGTTAATGAATGTCTTTATGTGTTATGATATGCTATAGATGTATGTTAGTTTGCATTTGCAGGTTACAGACAGAAGTCACTGTCTGTTGGGTTCTTTGATTCTAGGTCTGGTTCTTTGAGGCTTCGTGCAAGAGGTTGCATGATAGAACGTTGCGGGTTCTGTAAGCCAGTGCAACGAGTGCACTTCTGAATTCTGCGGAATTTCAGACAAAGACGTGCCCGAAGGGCGCACCAGAGGAAGTCTTAGACTCAGGAGAAAGCCTCAAGGTTGCTGAACACCTTGTAGGTAATGCTGTGCAGAGGAAGGCATAGAGATACCAGAATCATTGAAGGTTCTGTAGAGCTCTACCAGGAGGGCATCGAGCAGGTGCAAGGAGTGCACAGGAGGAGCTCTATTTCGAGTTCAGCGAAGAAAGAACGTCTGAAGTTCTGTGAAACTTTGCCAGGAGGGCATTGAGCAGTTGCATAGAGTGCACAAAAGAACTCTCTTTCGAGTTCTGAGATAAGGGAAGTGTCAAAGAGAAGACACTCACAGATTTTTTGAATACTCTGTAGGCTCTGCAAGGTGTGCATAGAGCAGAAGAATGCCAGGAGGGCGTAGAGAGTTTTGTTTCCAAGAAAACTTCTCGGATCTTAGTTTAGCGAAATACTTAGTAGCATAAGGAGGGTGCGAGGGTGGACTTATTCTAAGTCCTGAAGCTAAGGAGGAACAGTGCCTTTGCGCACAGAGTAGTAGCCGAGAGGAGAAGAATATTGAGAAACCTTTCAAGGTTTCTGAGTTGACCAAGCTCAGGATGGATAGCATAGTTGTGTGTAGGGACCCTGCAAGGAGTGCAGAGGTCGAGAAACCCTTTGAGGTTTCAGAGTCAACAAAGCTCAGGAGGGATAGTGTTCCTAGAAAATAGGTGATATCCAAGGGAATTGATCTCGCAGCAGAGACAAAGGTTGAGGCCTTTGAAACTTTAGAAAATCTTCCAAGGGGAAGGAAGAAGCACATGCTCAGGGAGGAGCTACAACTATCGTCAGATCTAGTGCGGAGGGTCGATAGCCATCAGATCCAGGAGAAGGTGCACGAGGTTTAACCCTCGTAAATGCAAAGGGAAGGACTTGTCAAAATCCTGAAAGCATCATGACCATCCACAGGAGGACATGTGGCGAGCGGTCAAGGTTTTGGGGAAATTCCCGAAAGGCCTATTTCGACATTTCGGCTACCGGGGATGTAAAGGGTAAGAGTTCGGGCTCTTAACCCATGAAATCTCAAAAGGATCTGAGCCGTCGGATCAGGGGAAGCTCATAGCCATTGATCTCTCTTTGGAGTGGAAGACCGACATTTCGGGGTTCGGTACTTCGGTATTTTAGATACCGGGAGTTCGAAGGGGCAAGGATCGTTGCAGCTGGAATCACGATTCCTCGAATCACGAAACCCCGAAAACATTCGGAGGATAAGGGAGGAACCAAAGCCGTTAATCCCATTTTGATATTTTGGGGATCGACATTTCCGAGGACAAGGAGCTGAGGCACTTTGAGTTGAAAACCCCCAAAGTCGCGAAACACAACGTATCTTTGGAGTGGGGCTGCGATCACACATTTTGGAATTTCGGGGTTTGGCTTTTTGGTACTTCTAATGGCAAGGAGTTGGGGCTCTTGGTGTTGAAACCCCTGAAGTCATGAAACACGTCGTGTATTTAGAGAAGGGTTGTGGTCACGGAGGATGCAGACACATAGAACCGAAATTTCGACATTTCGACATTTCGACATTTCGGGTTTTGGGGATTGAAGAGTCAAGAGACTCGCAACTTCAGGATTCCCGAAGTCACAAAATCCAAAATCCCTTTTTGGAAAAGGTCACGGTCATATCGGGTGGTTGTGTACAGGTGAAGACTCACACCTGGTGCATTTCTTGTGCTGGTGGAGTTTTCGTGAAGGACCTGTGGATCAAATTTGTGGGGTTCCAGTAAGGGCCCGAAAGAACTATTTCAGTTCTGTGGATTCGAAGAAGAATGATCCTATGTGGATCTTTGCCCGAGGGTCGGGGGTCTGCATCAAAACCCATGTGCATGAAACCACCACTATTCATCTAACAACTTTGACTCTTTTAACGATTCAATTTTAACCTAACATTCCTCCCTTTAAACTTTACGTAAGGTTTACCATGACCAAATATGACCAAACCACCAAGTGATTCCGAATTGCTCACCTCCAGGCCCTACCCCCCTCAAATTTTATAACCAGAGTACCCAAGAATCCAACATGCTCACCCCTATCACCTAGGTCTGCATCTAGAATTTATCGGTAAGTTACCAAGGATACACATTCCTAACCAGGTGTTACAGGCGTATACCCATTTACATGAAATAAATATCTTCAACTCCATTAAAATATTTTCTTTTTTGTTTCTATCTCGACACTTATGCTTCTGTCCTCTCACCTTTCCATTGCATTGGCCTTTGCTCCATATCCTCATGCTCACTTATTGGTATATCTTCTGGATCACCACCGTCGATCCTATTCTTCTGTTGCATAATATTATCCAACATTTATGACACTCATAATGCCCCATAAATTACTTTGCATTGATCTGGCCTAGTGACATCCCATGACATTTTGGTCTTGAGCACTAGCTATGGCAACAAAAATTCAAGCAACATGAATACATGAACATGATGAAACCCCAACAATAGCAAGAAATTCTCCAGTATCTATAGAGGCGACAACAATTTCTCCACCAATCATTTCCTCCACTGTCTCTGCACCACCACCACCACCAACTCAGGAAGAAGGCCACTGTTAATCATACTTTCAAGGTAGGGGTTTATGGTGTAGGTAATATTGGACAAACTTCTTAAAGAAACATAGGCTATGGAACTCAACAACTTAGATCATGCTCATGCGATATTGGCATGAATCAATCAACATCTCTCCCCTCTCGGAAAGCCCCTTCACCGGGTGGATTTCTATTTCAAGGAGTCTCTCACTTCCTGAATCCTCAACACCATGAACATGGAAGGAGACAAACATAATGCTATTGGCACTAGAACTAGCACTAGAAATTAAATTATTTCTTCACCGTTGGACATGGTCCACAACATAAGCATATATAAGAGTTTATCGGATGCCTCTTCGTTGGTGCAATTCACACATTTCACCATCAGCCAGGCACTCTTAGACGCACTTGAGTGTGATGAAGAAATATATATCATATAATTTGAAATAGGCTTAGGTGATCAATGGGCATCCTTTCTCCAAAAAATCATGGTCAAACTCGAAGGCGCTCCGCATGTCCACCTCACTGCACTTGGCTCCACCTCCTCATCCATTGAGATCCATATTACTAGAGACAATCTATGCAATTTTTCCAAGCAAGTCAATGTCCCCTTCTAATTCAAGATTGTCCACCTCAATCACATTGAGTTCTTGATGATCCACGAGTGGAAGATCGTGGCGGTGAATATTTCACTATTGCCTTCTACTTTCACTTCCCCAAACTTGATCCCACGACTGATCCACCTCATTAAGAAAATCATGGCTACAACCATTCTGGTGGTGGATGCTGAAACAACTTCTACTGACCATGTGCCCATCTCCCATGGCTTCACCATAAAAACCCTCCTTTCAAGATAATTTGTTATCCAAGCAAAAATTAAGATACGATACCATATTAAAAATCAATAGAAATAATAAATATAAACATAGAAACATGCACACATAAAAAAAGCTATTTCTCCTCAAAAACCCTTATGGGAAAACCAACCACCTTAGTCAAACCCAGCCAAGCCGACCAACCTCCTGGACCTGAGCAAGTGAGCCTTCACCTCTCAAATCTCGACCCATTACAATGGAGTATTACAAGCCTTTTAAAGGATTTATTACATGAAATGCATGGGATGTGAAACCACAGGCTACCAAAACCATGTGCCTAAAACCACTATTGTTGATCTAACAACTTTGACTCTTTTACCTAGTCAAGTTTAACCTAACAACCTCCAAAAATTATTTAGGTGTCCATCAAGAGTTGGATTTATACACATACACTTGTATCCATCACTATGCTTCAAGAGTTGGATTTGTACACATCCACTTGTATCCATCAATATGCTTATAATTAGAGAAATCCTTTAATTTATTCCATTTGTAGTGTCACCACTAGGTGTAAGGAGGCTGAAGACCCAACTTGATGGAGAGGTTGATAGGATATGAAAATGGAAGGAAGTAAGATAAGTTGGATAAAGCGAGAAAAATTGGACACCCCATCCCCTATAATTCCTTAAGGGGTAGAGTATGTTACAATGTGGTATCAAAGTAGGAAATTGCACTTGGCCTGCTTGGGCTCATGAAGGAGTTGAATACATTTTATTAGAAAATTATAAAGGGAAGGATATACTACCCTACCCTATTTATAAGGGCCTACTAATATCCATTCGGGTGACCAAGTACTTATGCCTTTGAGTGCCCAAGATTTAATTTCTTCATGGTATGGCAGGAGACTGAGGGGAAGTAATAACACCACCCATAAGAATGAAACTATGGCCTTACTGAGCACCATGTGTTCCCTAGTGGACACCCCGAAAAACACCAGCATGAAGTAAACTTAGTTAACTCATGTGTGGCTTATGTGGGTGCTTCTTGTTGGAGCCACTAACTCTTTAGCATAAGTCATGACTACTTTCTAGATGTATAAGGATGCAGACCATTGATCTGACCTTAATCAGTGATTGAGATTTGAAAGCTTACCCACCCATATTTTGACCACGGATACCTCGAACAATGATGGGTATTTCCAAATCATCTGATACTATGGTTCTTGAGTCCCTATTTTACCCAGCGCGTGGAATCCCAACAGATTTCATTGTGCAATGATTAACCTTGGAATCTAGTGAATAATAAACTGAAAAATAATTACTCGTAGGGATTTATCAAAAACCTCCTTACTGGAGAGAGGAACACAATTATATGTTGTTTTTGCGCAACCAAATAGGGACTGCATACTACTGTAAAACAATAGATTTCTACAACATAATATCGATTTACAAATGTACCATTCTATTTTTAAGATAATGGAAAAGTTGGCTAAAAAAGAACTATTGATTCTCAACACTTAACCAGTCTGAGATTTCCCAGACAAGCTCTAAGAACAGTGATGGTGACCCACCATGAATGGGGGGAGAGTTACCATAATAATGAGGAAGAATCTAATGAAAGGAGTGTTAGAAATAATAGGTGTGCTCGTTTAACCATAGACAATATAGAAATATTTCCACCCAACCATAGGCTGAAGCCACCCCCGAGCAGCTTAACCTTAAAAGAGAGAATAATTTTGGAAGCAAACCCTAGGTCCAAAAGCCAATCAAGGTAGCGTACCACTCTCTAGAGCTAGTTTACGAAGTAGAAAGTCCAAACCATAACCAAGAGAAAGTCCAAGCCTAAAACCAAAAATACTAGTTGCAGTAGCTGCAACTGCAACTACTCTCCAAACTTGCGCACTTACTGAATTTCTGCAGTTGTGATATGTGTTTCTCCAAATGAGCTCTGGCATCCTATATTTATACGGCTCTTCCTTAGTTATCTAGGCCGACTTCTCTTTCTGGAGGCTAAAAACTCAATATTAATTATTTTCTTTTGCCAATTTGTCTTCTAGGGTTATGTCCAATGCTTTAGAGTTTCTTCTTGCTTCCCAGAATATTCTATTCTTGTCAGGGTTACACGTGGAGGTTTAATACCTACCGCAGCTACCATAATATCAACACTCCCTCCTATATAGGGAGGTATTTAAAGGTAATGGTCTTGATCACAAACATATTGTTGACGATAAAAATCGCAACGAGGATTTCACCCACAAAGTATTGCTAGAGCCTATTATTTATAAGCTAATGATATATATAATACTAGTAGGTGGGACCCCCTTGTAGATTGGAGGATCAGATGAGGTTCGTATTTGATATTTTTTCTGTTGTTTGACACTTCTTACAGGGTTCTACATGATTGATGATGAAATCTTGGTTTTATTTGCGACATAAGGGCAGATGGATAATGCATGCTATGTGTGCGTTTTGTTTCTCTAAGCTCTAAATTTTATGTACGAATGGCTTATATTCATGGTTATGGCATTGTTGTTTAAGCCATGAATCGTCACATGTTGTACATGCACAAGACACATGTTAGTTATAACAAGCAATAAGAGCATTAGAAAGGATACCTATGGAAAAATCTAAGGAGAAGAAACTAAACTATGCTATACTATGCTACACTATATGCATTTGAAATTAAAGAAATGGTGTTAGTCCTAACTAACCATTGTAGTGGCTATACGATGTATTGAGTTATATGAAGGCACATTTGATATGAATTATGGTATGTTTGGCAATGGTTAATGTGATATAGGGTGGCGCACTTGGCAAGTAATGGATGTTGGTTTCGATGCATGGATTAATTGAATGGATTAATTGATGGTTGGCTGGCGTGTACTAAGTAATTGAATGAGTAGAGGATGGAAGTGACATGCATTTACTGCACATCACTCCATACCTCTCCCACTGGCTGTCACCCTAGCTTGGTTATTTTCATTTGATTTTTTTGTGGTTAAGCTCCGATATTCAGGCGAGCAAGGAATTGCTCGACCAAGCTCGCATTTTTAAGGCAATTTGGTTACAGGCATGTTTTTTTTTCGCCATCCATGAAATTTCTCTAGTTATGAAATAGATGTTGGCTCAGTGATGTATTGGTTTGTGTTTTCCTTGAGGTTGGCAACTGTGTAATTTCTTAGCGTTCTCTGTAATGATTGTTTTTGTGGTATTCGTTGCAAATGAAAAAAATGGATAGTTAAAGCCATGAGTCCATTGATTATTTTGTGTAGTGGAAGCCATGAAGGCTCTCTATTGTATTTATAAGTTTTTTTGGAGGGCTTCATTCCATATGGATTTTTTGGCCATCTCCTTGCATTCCTTGTAACCATACCTGGTCGCATTTTTTGTTATGGGGTTGCTGTGAAATTTTTGGATCACCTTGGTTCGTTGCATATCGTTTTCACCTAGTCGTGGGCTTGTATTATGTTGTTGGTCTCTGCACAAGTTGGTTATGGTGGCTATTATGCCAATAGGTTTTGTTAGGGTTGGTTTCTATCACCTGAGCTCTGTATTTATATCAGCGTTATTTTGTTTTTCTGGGAAAACCACAAGGGTTATTACCTACGTGTTCTCGGTGTTATTACTAGCTAGTAAGAAGCCTCTGCTCCTCTGTTCATAATATTTCTTACCTGGTGTGAACTGTCACCCTGTCTTGCAAGCTATTAGTTACGTGGCCTATGTGACCACCGTTTTGTCTCAAAGGGTTCTCGCCTATTGTTTGTATGGTCGAATCTAGTCTCCCTGTGTTGGTTCTACCGAGCGAACCCTTGATTACTTAGAGCTCAACCTTGATTATTCAAAGCCTGATTTTGATAAATAACTAGTTATTTCCAGTCAGGTATATTGTTGATTGTTATGCAGTAGCGTTGATAGTGGTTTCATTATGGGCTCATCTCTATTGATCAGGTTGATTACATAGTTGCAATCAGAAATGATGATTGGTGTATAATTGTCGTATTATTTTATTGTGAAAGTTGATTCGATAGCTCATCATGGTTTAAATTGGTTGAGAAATGGAATTGTGCATACAGTCACTACCTCCTTGTGTTGGATTGATAACTCAACATTGTTTATGGTTTGATTGGGAATATGCTTCCTTGCGTTATGCGCTAGGTTGTGTGTTTCCTACATCATGGTATAAGTTGAAATGATGGTTGTTGTTACTATATGTTTTAATTGCCAATCGAGATTATTGAAATTTAAAATCGTGATAGTTGTGACTTCGCTGTCTACTGTGTATGTTTTATGGATATCGTGCATCGTATCAGAGATGGGCACGGTTTTTATAACAGTATGGTTTCATTAAAAGTTAATTGTTAAATTGATTAGAGGAATGGAATTGGGAACGATTTTAAAAGAACTTGTGTCTGTGTTTGATTCGAGGAGATAATTCATGGACAATGGTTGATGTTTGGATGTTGAAAAGAGTGGAAAGAAATGACTATGTGCTCGTTTGAAATTGTTTTAAATATAATGGGACAAGTGAAAGGAAACATATTTCTTATACAGGTTGTTTGGAAGGCCTATTGTTTTGAGTAATATGGCACTGTGTTAATTAAAAGTGTTAAGGATTTAAATGTGAACAATGAGAAAATTTAACACACAATAATGGTTAAATTATACACAGTAATTGTTAATTGATCACAATAATTATTTGGTTAGTGTTGGATCATTTGCATTAAATACAGAATTGTTTGATGGATTACTTAATTGATTTTATGAATAGTATCCGCTCTTTTCCCTACCATTATTTCAATTTTCACTAATTACAATCCCCTCACCTTCCCATATTCATTATCCACTCCCTGTTCTTGAAATTTAATTACAGTTAAGAGGAACTCTGTATTGTAACAGTTTTAAATCGCAATTTCTTGGATGGATTACAGTGATATGTTCTTTAGTTTACATTATAGTTGATTATTTGTTGTCTATGAGTAGTAACCATGTTCTTTTCCCCCTCATTTTAACATTTTTCGCTCAATACAAACCCCTCGCATATCCCAGATACTTTTTTCACTCCCTGCTCATTGAAAACGGTTAAACAATTTGTATGGATTGGATTGCATGAGTCCTGATATGTTGTTGAGCCAAAATTTATTTCATATTTTTAAAGGATTTGTCATGTATGGTTGTTAAAAAAATTATTTTCTAATCAATTATGCATACATGTATGAGATTTTTCATCCGAGGTAGCAATGGTAGAGGTAACCGAGGAAGAGGTAATTGGAACAGGGGCCCTAGAAGGCCAATATTCAACATACACTTTGATGTTGACTCACAAGAGTTAGGCCAGCTATTTCAAGATGGGTTTTTTAACTAGATTGGGCAAGAAGTTTTCCAACCTAGACTTGAAAGGCCTCCCTTCCAAGCCCCACAGGTCCCTGGTATTCCTGTGCCTCCTCATGTCTCACTGCAACCTGAAGTTCCTGAAAATGACGGATGACAAGAGATTGTCCACCCGACAGTCTCCCAACATCGTGGCTGGCCTAACTTGTCCTTACCTTCTCCTCCACCTAACAATCGGATTTTCCAAGCTGCCCCTGTCTACTCACCGGTTCATTCCTCCCATGCAAGTAAAAGGTTGAAAACTGAGGCCCACCATTCCCTTGACAAAGGAAAAGCCACTGCTGCCCCTTCCTCACCCTCCAATGGTTCAGATAAATCTGTGTCCTCTCGCATGCATTTGAGGGACGATTGTTCTCATGTGATCAACGATATTAGGCCTAAAGGATCCACATAGCCTAAGGAAAATTCAGAGAGATTAAAAGGTGACAACAACAATAAGGTAAGGATTGCCTCCCAGAGTGGGAAATATGGATTTTAAGTTTTTATTTTATTTATTGTTGATGACAGTTGACTTCAGAAATTTTGGACAACATGTTATTTTTGGATATAAGAGTAATATATTTTGAAAATAATTTCAAATATCATTGAGATAAATTGTCAAATATGAATGTGATGATGGGAGTCACAAGGAGGGATGTTTTGTTTAATTAACTAGTTGTGTTATGATTGTTAAAATCTAAAGGGAGTCACAATGAGTCTCACCTACTAGTTATTATTTATTTAAAACCCTTATTATGATTTATTACTTTTCCCCCTAACTAAAAAATTGGTTGATTTTTAGTTAGCTTAACTAAGCAAGTAGTTCAACTACTTCAACCAATTCTAATTTGCTTAAAGGCAAAAGGAAAGGGAGGAACAAAGGAGAATAGAAGGAGAAAACTACTAAGGTTTTCTCTTTGAGTTTTTATTAAGATAGTTCAGTTTTCATTCATTCCTTAATTCATTAGAAGCCTAATTATTTTTTATGATATCGGGGTCTTATTGTAGACAACAAGATTCAAGGATGAATTACATCATTCAGACGCTTGTTTTTCAAAGGTGTTGATCTATCTTTGATAGTCTGTGTAGACTTGTCTACTTGTGAATTAGTTTTCATGAATGACAAAGGATATTGTGCAGAGTCGAGTGGGAAGCAATCTGTGGCAAGCTGATCCAGCTTTTAAAGTTCAGTTTTTAATTTTCTGTTAGAAATCCTTTTGTATGTTTCATTGGGGAAGTCTAAGTTTGACTTAGGTCCAAAACTTCCTCAGGAAATTTTGTAAAGAGAATGATTCTTTGATGAATTGGAATGAAATAAAGGATTTCTTTATGTCTCATCTGTTTTGACTTGACTTGGTGTCTTTACTTCTGTCTCTATATTTATTTCAACAACTGTTATATTCAGAAAATCACATAAATAATGAATTTTTCATCAAGCTTTTATTTATAAAAAAACCAACCTAAGCACTTGTAATCAATACTTGTGAGTTAGGATATTAATTTTGATGGATATAAACATAGGGTGATATTCTCGTCTATTTTTCTCTAGCCAAGCAGAATCTGAAAATGCTTGAGTGAGATCATTTCATATATTTTCCTCAACACATACCATTCAACTGGTAGCATCATCATATCCACACAGGCTATCTCATGATCAAATCACGAACACCATCATCACTATCAGTATCATCTGATAGCATCAACTGTATCATATCTCAAAACCATACTCCATATAAGTAATCAGGCATTATGCTGGATAAGTCACTCACTCCACAGAGTGATACAAGAACCATTCTTCTAATTCGGACATATGTCCTAGAAGAATAACTATTCCAATAGAATAACTATTTAACGATATGAAACCCGACATTGCTTCCCTACTAGCAGGCCTGTTCAGTACCTTGACGAAGTTGTATTGGTATCATGTGTGCATTTACTCGCTGCCAACAGATCTGTTCAGTGTCCTGACGGGTTTACACACAATTCCCACACATTACATTACTTCCAACTCTCTAAGATTTGTTTATAAATTTCAAGAAACTTCATGATATTAAGAGAGCGGGGTGATACTGAAGATATCACAGTCTGGTAATGAAAGGATTGATCATTTAAGAATTATTTTTCTGTTCTGATGACTTCCATCATAATTTGGACAATTAGACTTATGTTACGAAATCATCTCTGGGATGGGGAAGCACATTGAGTTGTTCTCATTAAAACATGGATGGCATTAGAAGTTTTTTAAGGATAATTGTGTTTTCCTGTGATTTTAATGAGAAACCAGACACAATAACTGGAGAGAAAATTACTTCCACTAATATGAGTTTAGCACTTACTATTCAGGGGCTTGAACTATTATCAACTACTTCTAATGAATAAAAAATATGATTCCCTTTAACAATGAATGGTGGTCCAGAAATAATCATCTAGAAAACAAATCAAAATCAAACAAAATTAAAAGAACCAAAATCAAAAAATAGAAAAGAAAATTAAAAATATTTACAAAAGGGTGGATCTGAAATCATCAAGCGAAATACTTCTTGAGAGCCTGGCCATTCACTGGGAAAGTGTTCGACTGTCCCTCCAAGTTATGAAGATGAAAAGAACTAGGACCCAATTTTTTAGAAATTACAAACGGTCCCAGCCACAGGTTTTGGAACTTGGTATGTTCTC
Organism: Picea sitchensis; assembly: GCA_010110895.2. Classification (NCBI taxonomy): domain Eukaryota; kingdom Viridiplantae; phylum Streptophyta; class Pinopsida; order Pinales; family Pinaceae; genus Picea; species Picea sitchensis. The sequence goes on along the minus strand of SNQJ01S0068079.1, from coordinate 32,291 downwards.
CCTTACCCTCGTGCGCTTTGTCCCACTTGAGAACCAAATCCAAAACATCAAAATTCCTTTCAAAGGATGAACTTGTATCAAACCAGCTCTTCACAATTTGCTGGTGCTGGTCAAGTTTTTGTTTTTCTTGTGTTCTTACCTCTTCTAATTGTAATAAAGCATTTATCCGGTTTTCTAGAGGAGGACACTCCTCTTCTTGAACTTTCTGTGATAATTGCAGAGAAGGAAGCAAGACATGTGGGGGGAGGATGGCTTCTCTTCCATAAACGATGAAGAAAGGAGAATTACCAATGGAGTCTTTTGGAGTTACCCTATTATCCCAAAGTTCTTTGTACAGTGCATTGTGCCAATTCTTGTGGTTTTCTGACACTACCCTTTTTATAATCTTGATTAGATTCTTATTTGTCAACTCGACTAGACTGTTCCCTTGAGGGTAATAGTTGGCCAAGTAATTTAGTTTAATCCCTTTTTCCAAAGTGAAAACATTCATATCTAGGGAATAAAAGTAAGAAGCATTGTAAAAAGCCAGACATTTAGGAATTCTGAATTGAGTGATAACATGAGAGTTCATAAACGACACTAACTGATTCGTATTGACCACTTTTAACGGTAAAGATTCAGACCATCTCGTTAAATAGTATGTTGATGTGAGGATATATTTGTGTTGCTACGAGGAAGGGGGATTGATTGGTCCTATAATATCCAGGCCCCACTATTGAAAATGTGTGTCTACAGTAATAGGTTGTAAAGGAAAAGCTGTTTTTTTCACCCGCCCTGCAACCTTTTGGTAGATTATACACTTGCGGGACAAAGTATGAGCATCTTTAAACAAGGTCAGACAGTAGTAGCCAACCCTTAGTACTTTGTGAGCAGTGGTATCTCCACAAAAATGACCACCGACATCACTGGAATGAAGTTCAGCTAGCACCCTTTCTGATTCCTCTTTTTCCAAACAATGCAGAAAAACACCATCAAAATTATTTCGAAATAATATCTCATTGATTAATTGGAAAGATGCAGATTTAAGCCTTAGTGCTCTTTTGTTTTTTGGATCGAGATTGCGAGGAGAATTTCCATGTAGCGAATAAAATCCAATATTAGCATACCATGAATTGGGCGTAGTTTGTGCACAACTGATCTGTTTTTCGTTATGCTGATTTGTAGTTGATGTATTTATTTGACTTTCTAATTCCTCAACTGAATCAACCACCAGTTTACAAAGGCCTTGACCTCTAACAATCTAGGCAGGGTTTATTTCAAGATCATATTCCTGGAGTGATGTCATCCAATTTTCCCTTTTCTCACCCAACTCTTTTTTTACTAATAAATTTCTTACAGTGGGGTAAGGAACAACAACTTTGGTCCTAGATTTCAACAGGTAAGACCTGAAGTGTTTGACTGCTTTAAAAACAACATATTCCTAATGATCTACCGCGGGGTAATTAAGTTCTTCTCCTTTAAAATAAGAGATCATGAAAGAAATGGGTATCTCAGTGCTTTCGACATTTTTCTGTGTAAGAATAGAAACATAGGATCTGTAAGATGCAAAAGTGTATAGAGTGAAATCCTGAGAAAAATCGGGGCTCATCAAGGAAGGCGCTTCTCTCATGGTTTTTCTAATAGATTTGAAAGATTGATTTTTCTGTGATCCCCATTTGTACTAGACATCCTTCTTTATTAGATTTTGTAGAGGTCTGACCATCTCTGAAAAGCTCAGAACAAATCGTCTGACAAAATTATTTTTTCCCAAAAAGGATTGCATGGCCTTCTTGGAAGAGGTGGGGGAAGGTTGGCAATGGCTTGGGTTCTCTCAGGGTCAATTATCATTCAGCCTTTAGAATCTATAAACCCAAGCAATTTACCTTGTTCTACTGCAAAGACTAATTTTTTAGGATTGAGGGAAATGCCGAACTTGTGACATCGTTCTAGCACAACCCTAAGATGAGACAGGTGATCTTTCTTGTTTTTGGAAAATACAGTGACATTGTCTAGATAGACCACCAGTGACTAGTTGATGAGGCCACGAAAGGCAATGCCCATTTCCCTCTGGAAAGTGGCACCAAAATTTATCAATCCGAAAGGCATTTTCTTGTAGGCGTAAGTGCCCCACCTGGTACGAAAGGTGGTTTTAAGATGGTCTGACGGAGACATGAGTACCTGATTGTATCCTAAGAAACCATATAATAAAGATAGTCTTTCAGAACTAGATACTTATTGAAGAATTTGTTCCATTGGAGGAACAAAGTAGTTGTCTTTATCAGAGGCTCGGTTTAAATTTCAAAAATTGACACAAAGTCGAATTTATCCACTCTTTTTCCTTACAAGGACTAAGTTAGACACCCATTGGGTGTGCCGTACTAGAAATATGATCTTGGCATTGAGTAATTTATTAAGTTCCTTTTTTACAGTAGGTTCTAGTTTAGGATGCATTTTCCTCAACTTTTGTTGAAACGGTTGGGTTTGGGGTTTCATAGGAATTACGTGTTGTATGATGTTTGGGTCGAAAGTTTTAGATCGTCGTAAGTCTAAGAAAATACGTCTTTAAATTCTTTGAATAATTTTATAAAAACTGATTTTTCCTATTCTGAGCACCCTTTTCCCAAATTAATATTTTGAGGACGATCTTGCGTTCCTAAGTGACAGTTTCGTACAACAAAGAGGAACTATTCATTTTGCAATTTAATACCCCTCTAAACTTGTCATGTAGGTCATAAAAATTTTCTAATCTAATAGCAGATTTGGGGATAGATTTTACCAGCTTCGACGATGATTCTGCAAATCGAGGATCAGATATTACCGTGAAGTGTCGAAGATTTTCGTCATGAGTTCTTTCGTCGATAACTGCATCTTGGATGGTGTCTTCCATATGCAGAAAATTTATGATCTGTTGATCATCATCAAATACTTGCCAGTTTGTAATGTTGTCCAAAATCGATGGCCTGAATAAAAATTTGACCAAGAACGCGTTAGGAGAAATACCTTCAACAGGCAGTAATTTAGAAGCAACATTGGCTAGTAAATCAACTTCTGAATTACTCATCCAGGGAATGGAATTTATATTAAATGCTAGAAATTTGTGCATTAAACCCCATACCTCGGTTTGGTAATTCTTCAGATGCGGTCACAAACAATGTATTGCATTTCTTACCTGTTTGACTACGATTTATGAATCACCAAATGCTACCAAATTTTTCACGGTCATGTCTAGTGCCTTCCTTAGTCCCTGCAGAAGTGATTCGTACTCTGTTGTGTTGTTAGTACATTCAAACTCTAATCAACAAGCAATAAATGTTTTATTGTCTGTGGGATCGATAAGCACATAACCAGTGCCTACCCCTTCTCGAGATTTGGATAGATCAAAATATAAGGACCAGATTTGTGTGTCATTAGAAATATTTGGTGTACTTGGCAAAGTTGGTGCCTAGGTATAGGCTGTTACTTCAGATTGTTGTTTTGGGTTAGTGATAGAGGAAATTTCAGTCATGAAATTACCGAAAAAAGTATTCATTCCCTGCGTTTCAATCGAATTTGTTGCAGTAACAAAAGACTCATTCGGACCATTCAAATATGTCACAATGTGCTTGAGGTAACATTCTCTGTTTATTCTGATTTTGTTGGGCTGTCCATTTTATGGCAGCCGCAAATGAGACCAGTTTGTAGCAAAATAACCATATAGTTGTTCTGATCAATCTCTATTAAAAAACATACCATAAACTTCAGGAATGTCAACAACAATAATATTGATTACTTTATGAACCTTGGGATTGGACGATAATCTAATCAACACATTTTTTAGTTCACCAATGAATTTGACATTAGTTCGATCTAACTGAATGATCTTTAAATCAGAAGGTTTTACTTCTGCATTGATTTTCTGGCATACAGACAAAGGCATTACATTTGACGAGGTGCCAGAATCAACCATACAGTTATGTACTTTCCTATTAAAGATTTCGAAAGTTAATAAAAAGGGAGGCACATTTTTCCATGCAGTAATAGCAGAATTCTGTTGGTTTTTTATTGTTGTACCTGAAAAAGTTTTATCTAAGTTTCCTATAGTTTTTTCTGATCAGTCCCTTTTATCTTGGTTTTTAGATGTCTTTTTACTTGGGACATTTTTAGCTGTGTTTAAGTAAATTTATGTTGATTTTTTGCTGCTAACATCATTCTTTTTACTATTTTCAACAATGCTTTGGAGCATTTTCTGCAAAATAGGTGGAAATTTCATCAATTCAAAAACATAAATATTTTCCCTTAATTTTTCAGATATTCAATTAAATCATACTCTAAAACTGGGGCAGCTAGGTTTTGTCTTACTTTAGTTTTCTTTAGCTATTTTGAAAACACATTTTTACTTGTTTCGGGTGGAGGCTTGTTTTGTGTTTTACTTCTAGTGTTGTAGGGGTGAACTGTTTCAAAATTTGCTTGAAAAATGTTGTCCGACAAGTGCTCAAAAATGGGAGGAGATGAGTCTTCCTCTTCTGGTATCTCTTCTTCAGTTGTATCATCAGGATTTTCAGGAGGAGCGGAAACAAAATTGTCATGTGCTTCCAATATTGTTTGCAAAGCATACTGTAAACTTTCAAAATTTAGACCTTCTATGGTCAGGTTTGGCCGGTTTGGAGGAAAAGGTTTTCTAAAAGGAGGTTTTTTAGATTGGAGGATCATACAAGGTTCTTATTTGATATTTTTGTTGTTGTTCGACACTTCTTACAGGGTTCTACATGATTGATGATGAAATATTGGTTTTATTTGAGACATAAGGGAAGATGGATAATGCATGCTATGTGTGCGTTTTGTTTCTCTAAGCTCTAAATTTTATGTATGAATTCACGGTTATGGAATTGTTGTTTAAGACATGAATCGTCACATGTTGTACGTACACAAGACACATGTTAGTTATAACAAGAAATAAGAGCATTAGAAAGGATACCTATGGAAAAATCTAAGGAGAAGAAACTAAACTGTGCTATACTATGCTACACTATATGCATTTGAAATTAAAGAAATGGTGTTAGTCCTAACTAACCATTGTAGTGGATATACGATGTATTGAGTTATATGAAGGCACATTTGATATGCGTTATGGTATGTTTGGCAATGGTTAATGTGATATAGGGTGGCACACTTGGAAAGTAATGGATGTTGGTTTCAATGCATGGATTAATTGATGGTTGGCTGGCATGTACTAAGTAATTGAATGAGTAGAGGATGGAAGTGATGTGCATTTACTACACATCACTCCATGCCTCTCCCACTGGCCGTCACCCTAGCTTGGTTATTGTCATTTAATTTTGCTGTGGTTAAGCTCCGATATTCAGGCGAGGAAGGAACTGCTCGACCAAGCTTGCATTTTTAAGGCAATTTGGTTACAGGTATGTTTTTTTTTCGCCATCCATGAACTTGATCTGGTTATGAAATAGATGTTGGCTTGGTGATGTATTGGTATGTGTTTTCCTTGAGGTTGGAAACTGTGTAATTTCTTAGTGTTCTCTGGAATGATTGTTTGTGTGGTATTCATTGCAAATGAAAAAATTGGATAGTTAAAGCCCCGAGTCCATTGATTATTCTATGTAGTAGAAGGCATGAAGGATCTCTGTTGTCTTTTTAAGTTTTGTTGGATGGTTTCATTCCATCTGGATTTGTTGTTGGTCTCTTCACAGTTTTTGTAACCATACCTATTCGCATTTGTTGTTATGGGGTTGCTGTGTAATTTTTGGGTCACCTTGGTTCGCTGCATATCGTTTCCACATGGTCATGGGATCGTTTTATGTTGTTGGTCTATGTACAAGTTGGTTATGGTGGCTATTATTCCAAGAGGTTTACTTAGGGTTGGTTGTTATTACTTGAGCTCTGCATTTATATCAACGTTATTCAGTTTTTTGGGGAAAACCACGAGGGTTATGCCCTGCGTGTTCTCGGTGTTATTACTGGCCAGTAAGAAGCCTCTGCTCCTCTATTCATAATCTTTCCTACCTGGTGTGAACTATCACCCTATCTTGAAAGATTTAGTTACGTGGCCTGTGTGACCACCGTGTTGTCTCAGAGGGTTCTCGCTTGCTATTTGTATGGTCGACTCCAGTCTCCCTGTGTTGGTTCTACCGAGCGAACCCTTGATTACTCAGAGCTCACCCTTGATTATTCAAAGCCTAATTTTGATAAATGAACCATTTATTTCCAGTCGAGTATATTGCTGACTGTTATGGAGTAGCGTCAACAGTGGTTTGATTATGGGCTCATCTCTGTTGATCGGGTTGATTACACGGTTGCAATCAGAAATGATGATTGGTGTATAATCGCTATATTCTTTTATTGTGACAGTTGATTCGATAGCTCATCATGGTTTAAATTGGTTGAGAAATGGAATTGGGCATACAATCACTGCCTCCTTGTGTTGGATTAATAACTCAACATTGTTTATTGTTTGACTGGGAGTATGCTTCCTTGCATTATGCATTGGGTTGTGTGTTTCCTATAGCATGGTATAAGTTGAAATCATGGTTGTTGTTACTGTGCGTTTTAATTGCCAATTGAGATTATTGCAATTTAAAATCATGATAGTTGTGACTTGGCTGTCTATTGTGTATGTTTTATGGATATCGTGCATCATATCAAAGATGGGAACATACTTTATAATAGTATGGTTTCATTACAAGTTAATTGTTAAATTGATTAGAGGAATGGAATTGGGCACGATTTTAAAATAACTTGTGTCTGTGTTCGATTCGAGGAGATAATTCATGGACAGTGGTTGATGTTTGGATACTTAACAGAGTGGAAAGAATGACTGTGTGCTCGTTTGAAATTGTTTTAAATATAATTGGACAAGCAAAAGGAAACATATTTCTTATACAAGTTGTTTGAAAGGCATATTGTTTTGAGTAAGATGGCACCGTGTTAATTAAAAGTGTTAAGGATTTAAATGTGAACAGTGAGAAAATTTAACACACGGTAATGGTTAAATTATACACAACAATTGTTAATTGATCATAGTAATTATTTGGTTAGTGTTGGATCATATGCATTAAATTTAAAATTGTATGATGGATTACTTATTTGATTTTATGAACATTATCCGCTCTTTCTCCCTACCATTATTTCACTTTTCTCTAATTACAATCCCCTCTCCTTCCCATATTCATTATCCACTCTCTGTTCCTAAAATTTAATTACAGTTAAGAAGAACTCTGTATTGTAACAGTTTGAAATCGTAGTTTCTTGGATGGATTACGGTGATATGTTCTTTGGTTTACATTACAATTGATTTTTTGTTGTCTATGAGCAGTAACCATGTTCTTTTTACCCTGATTTTAACATTGTTCGCTCAATACAAACCCCTCGCATATCCAAGAACCTTTGTTCACCCCCTGCTCATTGAAAACAGTTAAACAATTTGTATGGATTGGATGGCATGAATCTTGATATGTTGTTGAGCCAAAATTTATTTCATATTTTTAAAGGAGTTGTCATGTATGGTTGTTAAAAAAACTATTTGCTAATCAATTATGCATACATGTATGAGATTTTTCAGCCGAGGTAGCCATGGCAGAGGTAAACGAGGAAGAGGTAATAGGAACAGGGGCCCTAGAAGGCCAAGATTCTCCATACACTTTGATGCTGACTCGCAAGAGTTAGGCTAGCTATTTCAAGCTGGGTTTTTTAACTAGATTGGGAAAGGAGTTGTCCAACCTAGAACTAAAAGGCCTCCCTTCCAATCCCCACAAGTCCTTGGTATTCATGTGCCTCCTCATGTCTCACTACAACCCAAAGTTCCTGAAAACGATGGATGGAAAGAGATTGTCCACCCGACAGTCTCCCAACATCGTGGTTGGCCTAACCTGTCCTTACCTCTCTTCTCCACCTAACAATCAGATTGTCCAAGCTGCCCCTGTCCACTCACCAATTCAGTCCTCCCATGAAAGTAAAAGGTTGAAAATCGAGGCCCACCATGCCCCTGACAAAGGAAAATCCATTGATGCCCCTTCCTCACCCTCTAATGGCTCTGATAAATCCATGTCCTCCCGCATGCATTTGAGGGATGATTGTTCTCATGTGATCAATGAGATTAGGCCTAAAGGCTCCACACAGCCTAAGGTAGATTCAGAGAGATCAAAAGGTGACAACAACAACAAGGGAAGGATTGCCTCCTAGAGTGGGAAATATGGATTTTAAGTTTTTATTTTATTTATTGTTGATGACAGTTAACTTCAAAAATTTTGGACAGCATGCTATTTTTGGATATATGAGTAATATATTTTGAAAATAATTTCAAATATCATTGAGATAAATTTTCAAATATGAATTTGATGATGGGAGTCACAAGGAGGGATGTTTTCTTTAATTAACTAGTTGTGTTATGATTGTTAAAATCTAAAGGGAGTCACAAGGGGTCCCACCTACTAGTTATTATTTATTTAAAACCCTTATTATGATTTATTAATTTCCCCCCTAACTAAAAAATTGGTTGAGTTTTAGTTAAATTAACTAAGGAAGTAGTTCAACTACTTCAACCAATTCTAATTTGCTTAAAGGCAAAAGGAAAGGGAGGAACAAAGGAGAATAGAAGGAGAAGCATACTAAGGTTTGCTCTTTGAGTTTTTATTGAGATAGTTCAGTTTTCATTCATTCCTTAATTCATTAGAAGCCTAATTATTTTTTATGATAGTAGGGTCTTATTGTAGACAACAAGATTCAAGGCTTAATTACATCATTCATACACTTATTTTTCAGAGGTGTTGATCTATCTTTGATAGTCTGTGTAGAATTGTTTGTTTGTGAATTAGTTTTCATGACTGACAAAGGCTGTTGTGCAGAGTCAAGTGGGAAACAATATGTGGCAAGTTGATCCAGCTTTTAAAGTTCAGTTTTTAATTTTCTATCAGAAGTCCTTTTGTATGTTTCATTGGGGACATCTAAGTTTTACTTTGGTCCAAAAATTCCTCAGGAAATTTTGTAAAGAGAACTATTCTTTGATGAATTGGAATGAAATAAATGATTTCTTTATGTCTCATCTATTTTGACTTGACTTGGTGTCTTTACTTCTATCTCTATATTTATTTCAACAACTGTTATATTCAAAAAATCACATAAATAATGAATTTTTCAACAATATTTTATTTATAAAAGAAAACATCCTAAGCACTTGTAATCAATACTTGTGAGTTAGGATATTAATTTTGATGGATATAAACATAGGGTGATATTCCTATCTATTTTTATTTAGTGAAGAAGAATATGAAAATGCTTGAGTAAGATCATTTCATATCTTTTCCTCAACACATACCATTCAACCGGTAGCATCATCATAGCCACATAGGCTATCTCTTGATCAAATCACGAGCACCATCATCACTATCAGTATCATATGATAGAATCAACTATATCATCTCTCAAAACCATACTCCATCTAAGTAATCATGCATGATGCTGGATAATTCACTCACTCCACAGAGTGATACAATAACCATTCTTCCAATCTAGACATATGTCCTAGAAGAATAACTATTCCAACAGATGCTGGAAGCCATGCCATGGGCTACAAGGACTATTCTTCTAATTCAGAGATATGTCCTAGAAGAATAAATTTCCTAGACCATTTCCGCCTGGAGAATGTCTTTCCACCAGCATACTGACTATCCATCTAGATGATAATCATTTCCAACACTACTGATAGTCTTCATGGCAATCAGAACAATGTCATTCAATAGAACACAACTGTGTTTATCCATAGTAGTACACAACTACTATCTAGTGGTACACAACCACACCAAGTAGCACACGACTACTTAATTAGTGATGTATAGTCACAATGAGTGGAACACATCCACCATAGTATCATACATCTACTGTCCAGAGACATATAGTCTCCTAAAAAATCATATCATCTGATATCAACCTGCATAAAACAATATCATGATATAAACTGAGTCATTTGGGCCATTCTTCCACTCACATCTGTGATATCTGGAAGAGCATATTCCCTCAGAAAGTAAAACATCAGCCATGGGCTATGTGGACTATTCTTCTCAAGCACAGAAGAATAAATTTCCCTGATTTCTGAGCCTAGATCATTCACCTAACTGGGCCATTCCTCCAGCACTAATCATAGTGCAACCTGGAGAGAATGAGTCTACCCTAGGGAATGCATGTCCCTGATTGCTAAATCTGGACCATTCACCTAACTGGGGCATTCCTATGGCACTAATCATAGTGCAACCTAGATATAATGATTCTTCCCTAGGGAATGACTGCCCTGACCATTTCCTAATGGAAATGAATTTCCTGCACCAACCTCCAAAATGGACTATTCTTTGAAACTTCTCACAACTGTGAACTTCAAAAGAATGACTACCGGCGAGGCAGACCATTCTACTTGACCACTACTCAGAGTGAATGCCAAGAAGAATGACCATCCTAGACCATTCCCCCACACTAGACATAAGCGGAATCACTTTCTATGGTACATCAACAATCTATCAGACCATTTTCATTACGAAAATGATTGTCTGTTCTGGACTATTTTCCGAGTTGGAAAATTCCTATCCATCAGAAATATCCAACTACTTTCCAAACTAGAAAGGAACTTCTCATCCTAGACCATTTTTCAAACTAAAAAATCACTATCCATAAATCAATAACATATCAGTGCTCCCTCCCAACCTAGGAGTAATCTCTTCCTTTCTCAGTAAGGAATTCGTCTCCAAAGCCCCAACTTGTTTCTTGAGTACGCAATTTTTTCATCTTGGACAGAGGCTTTACCAAAATATCTGCTATATGCTCATCTGTGGAGATATATTGGAGAACCACTACTCATCTGCTATAATGCGTGATCTCAATGTACTTCGGTCTGTCATGGAACACTGGTTTTCTCTGAAGGATTCATATAGATTTGATCATTAAAATATATCATGGTCGAATTCAACACCTTTGTTTCCTTCTATCTCATGACATCGTGGTAGGGATCAAACTGAAACATATCCAAGTAGAATTTCTTCTGTCATCATGAGATTTTTCTATGGATTAGAAATCCATCATGCCAGACTTCTGAGTAACTATTCTGATACACTATCTCTGTCATATAAAGTTTTCACCATGCTTTGGTTGTATATGAGATACTCTGTATCAAGTTGTTTGAATCCATACAAGGTCTTCTTATATCTGCATACATGGGCCTCTTTCTGGTATAATATTCTTTCTCACTTTCTTTATTGGGAAGAAAAGTCTTTTACATGTGAATTCCAATACATGGATTCTACAAGAGGCATATTTGGTTCACTGGAACAAGTTGTTGTCATAGTCTTCTCCCTCCTTCTGGAAGAAACTATGAATCTTGTAATGCTTCCATTCATAAGTATTTTTCACATTTTCTTACATACGTTGTTCTTGATCATAACTTCCATTTCTTCTGCTTGATTTCTTCTTAGTGGGTTCAAACCAAGCTGGTAATCTTGTGATTCTCGGTATAATAACTAGTTGTTATTACTTTTCTTTGTTTCTTGGAATATTCATGTTCTTCCTCATGTATCTCTTTAGCTCTTGGTTCCATGGGTTCTTCTATATTCCCTGAAGATTCCAACTTCTTCCTTTCATCATAGAATCATGGATGTAGATGGACAACCAAAGATACTTTAAGGCTTCTTTTCGAAGAAGACTTCTTCTAGTGTCAAACTGAACTCATGTTTCTTATCATGGTTTCTACTTTCAATTGGAACATGGACATATACTTCATAATCCTCAATGGATCATATCATTTAGGATTATCTCCCTCCTAATCCTCGCTTCATTCATGAATGCATGCTCTTCTTTTGGAATTTTATAATCATCTCTCTCCATCTAAGAGAGTCCACACTTTCGTTTGCATCCTTATTACCTTCTACAAAGTGTCACAACTCTTTTTCTAATTTCTTCTTGATTGTTGACTTATTTTTGTTTTGACTTCTTCTGGGTCTCTTCAAGTTTGATTCTAATTTTGTCTTATCTGACAGTTGTTACTTATACAATAGATTCCATAGGAATTGTTACCAAGGGTTGTCAACGTACTTCATCTTTTCATGTGTATTGCTTGACTTGTAGTCATTGTGATAGCAATCCTTATCTTGTTATTCTTCCATAGGTATTGTTTCACTTGAACATATTATCTTCTAAGAAATAGATATGCAAGATATGTACAGAAACTATGTAAACATGGTATGTACAAGAACTTTGAAGAATATTGTTACCTTTACTTAGAAGAAGAAGTATGTTTTATCCTGCTTGTCTTTCTTTGAGGGTTCCCTTTCTTCGGCAACTGATGCTTCATCTATTTCCTTCCTTAAGCCAAACTTCCTCTTATTCCTGAAATTCTTGAATTTTGTTGTGATGGCTTGATCATCGTATTTCTTTTGGTATTTCTCTTTTGTGGTGATCCTTGATTCTTCTTGTGCACAACAAGTCCAAAGTTCTTCAAATGTGAGATGCTCCCTTCTTGTGTTCATGCTTGCGTCAAATGCATCCCATGTATTGGGAAGGATGTTGAGTACTATATTTACTAGTTCCTTAAAATGATTTCTTCAATATCTTGTAGTTGATCTCTTAACTGAGAGATTCTCACAAAGTATGATGTTATGCTTTCATNAGAGATTCTCACAAAGTATGATGTTATGCTTTCATCATCATTCATTTTCATGTCATGAAGCTCATTCTTCAGACTCATTACTTGTCCAATGTTTCTGACTCATAATAGATTAGTTAGGGAATCATACATCTTCTTAGATGAGTCAAGATGAGAGATGTATGGTATCAAGTGGTCTTTTATAGAGTCCACTATGATACTAATGGCATTGATGTCATTGTCTTTGAACTTCTCCATAACTGCAATGTTCTAAGGTTCCTTCTCTTTTCCTTCTTCAAACTATGGTTCCACGATGTTTCCTTTCACGATATCCAACACTTTATTCTTGGAAAGGATGAGATAAATCCTTTTCTTCCATGATCTGATGTTAGAAGCCCCTTTTAACTTGTTTTTTGACTTCATAGAGTAATTCATGACTTCTTTGACTTGGTCAATCTTTTACTTTGACAAAAAACTAACACTTGATGTCTTAGCTTGCTAAGAGTACCAAGAGGTGCACTAGGATATCCAAGAATTAGGTCAAGCTCTTCATTTAAGGTTCCTTAAGAAGAGGGTTAGGGTTTCGTTGTTGCAACAAAAACTTTGACTGCAACTGCAACTATAACTAAGAAAATCCTCCCAATCTATCTTCCAGCGGTTAGATTGTCCGAAGATAGTGTGGGCCCATAACCTATTAGAAACAATAGGTGTGCTCGTTTAACCATAGAAAATATAGCAATATTTTTACCCAACCATAGGTCGAAGCCACCCCCGAGCACCTTAACCTTGACAAAGAGAATAATTCTGGAAGCAAACCCTAGGTCCAAAAGCCAATCAAGGTAGTGTATCACTCTCCAGAGCTAGCGTACCAAGAAGAAAGTCCAAACCATAACCAAGAGAAATTCCAAGCCTAAAACCGAAAATACTAGTTGCAGTAGTTGTGACTGCAACTACTCTCCAAACTTGGTGCACTTACTGAATTTATAAAGTTGCGAGCTATGTGTGCTCAAATGAGCTCTGACATCCTATATTTATACTGCTCTTCCTTAGCTGTTTGGGCTAACTTCTTTTTCTGGAGGCTAAAAACTCAATATTAATTATTTTCTTTAGCTGACTTGTCTTCTAGGCTTATGTCCAATGCTTTAGGGTTTCTTCTTGCTTCCCGTAATATTCTATTCTTCTCAAGGTTACATGTGGAGGTTTAATACCTCCTGCAACTACCATAATTTCAACAAGGAGAATGGTAGAAACCCCTCCAAACTTGGCTGAGACTGTGAGAAGTCTCAGGGAAGAGTTGAAAATATTTAAGGTTAACAATGACTAGCTAATGAAGGAGAAGGAAAAACAGATCGAGATAAATGTGGTATTGTTGCAAAGTCTGTCAGAACTACAATGACAATTGCAACATGGGCTAGCCACCAGCAACATGGGAAAACACCAGCTTGAGAAAACCCAGATTTTACCTGAAATGCATATGCACGGACCTGAAAGCAGTAATGCAAGAAGAAACCCTCTCAAGAAGGCTCATCATGGAGCCAAGACACATGCCAAAACCAAATATTCATCTGAGGATTTCTCTAGCGAAGGAGTATAAATCTCTACAGAACTATCCAACAGTAAGACTAAGTCCCATTCCCAGAAGAAGGGGAAGAAAAGGAAGTACTCCAAGGTCAGGGACCTCGAGGAATTTAATAAATCCAAGCCACCTAATTTTGATGGGGAAATCGAACACTAATACATATGTAAGGAAACACCGACGCCGTACTCTGAAAGTACGGATAAAATCGACTGTATTGTTGTATTTTATTTTCATTTTTTGTATTTTTTTTAAAAAGTGTCGACATTCGTCGACTATCCTACGAAAAAGACATACATGTTGAATAAACGACATTAATGTATCTTTCCTTAGATATCTGATGTCCTAAGGAACCATCACATATCACATATCTGACGATTAACTAGGTAAAATATCCCCTTGCCAAGGTTTGACAAACTCAATATTTTTGAACGTTAAGAAACGTCTCTCTAGTCATCAACTATCGGAAATCCGACAAAATAATGATATAGAATTAAAAAAAATCAAAATTTTAGATATGTTCGATGTTGTTTCTATACTAGCGACGGTTTGCAAAGGTTATTATATATAGGGGATATTCTTTGGTTAGAATAGAAATTTTTTTTATTTTGTTCACTGCATTACAAATAGTTAAACTATTAGGTTGATTTTTGAAGATAATCATCATTGAACATTTGGTAAGGAAAAATGTCACATAACATTCCTCCAAGAGGACAAGGAGACGTGAGATCTGCATTGGAGGCTTTGGGTGATCGAAAATGTCATTTCCTTTTTAAAAAGTGCAAGGGTTATAATAGGAGACTTTTAATAAAAACAACTAAAAAATATTGTACATAGTATGGACACCTTGAAGGCGGGCATGGATATCATCCCTTGGTAAGTTATTCCTTATATGTCTTTATATTGCAGCTTGTTTTTGTAAACGTTTATATGTTAAATGTAGAAGAAAATTAATGATTTTTTTTTTCTCTATGGATATATTATTTGTACACAACAAAGAATAGGGTTATTGTGCATGGTAATTCATAAATGGTGCTATTATTTTACACCATATATTACCATGCACAGTTTATGTTATGCTATGTTTAGGGTTTAGGGTCGAGTTTAGTGTTTAAGGGGTTTAAGGTTTAGGGGTACAGGGTGTAAGGGGTTAGGGGTTAAGATTTTAGTGGTTTTAGGGTTAATAAGGACATTAAGGCTCAGTGGTTAAGGGTTTAGGGTTTAAGGTAGGTTTAGGGGGCTTAGGTCCTATGGTATTTAGAGGTTGATGGTGTTTTAGGGAGTAAGGATTATGGGTTTAGGGTTAAGGATTAAGGGGTTAGGACATGTCAGAGTTTAATAGTTTAGGAGCTTAGGGGGCTAGGTCGGGTTATTGGTTAAGGGTTTACGGGATAGGGGTTCATGGATTAGGGGTTAGGGGGAATGTGGTTAAGGTGTTAAGGATTAGGGGGATAGGGTCTGAGGGGTTAGGGGCTAGGGATTAAAGGGTTAGGGTTTAATGGTTTATAGGTTAGGGTTGGGTTAAGGGTTAAGGATCAGAGGGTTATATAAGCTGATATTAACCCCTTATAAATCGTGGTCTCCAAGTTGTGGGACATTTTCCATCAACTTAAAAGTCATGGTCACCAATTTAAATCAAGGAAGAATATGACATAATGATGAAGGTGAAGCAAGAATAGGTTTTTTTGGCTGGTTGTGACTATATATCTCACAAATTTCACAATTTTCATCATTGATTTGTTGTATTTGTTTCTCTTTCTCACCTAAGATGATTGCTTCATATAGAATACCAACTCCTAAGTACCCCTAAACATTGGATGACCAGTAACCTATTAAACCCTAATCCATTATCCCATGACCCCTTATAAACCCCTAAATATTTAAGTACCCCAATCCTTGACCCCTAATACTCCCTCATCTCTCAACCCCATACTCCCTAAGCTCTCAACCCCTTATAAATTAAACCGTGGTATCCAAGTTTGGCCTAGAGAAGCTGCCATCCACTTAACACTTGTGGTATCCAAGTGAAATCAAGAAAGAATATGACATAATGATGAAGACTAAATAAAAATGTCATTTCTCTTTGCTAGTTGTGACTATATATCTCACAAAAAGTCTCTCTTTCTACATGTCAAGAAAAGTGTCTATCTTTTTCTTTGTTGTCTTTGTTTACCTATATTATATTAATTTTTCAATGTTTATATCATTTTAATATTTTTTATATACACTAATATTACTTGATTGTTTGTAATTATAAAGGAACGATGCCTTAGTGCACTGCCTGTGGAGGAAGACGTGGTTGTAGTACAAGTGCATGTTTAGGAACATGGAGAAAATATTGAAGATCACGTTAATGATCCTATGGAAGAAGATGATGATGATAATAACACAGTTGAAGAAGATGATGATGATAATAACACAGTTGAAGAAGATGGGACAAATATATTTATCCAGGAGACCTTTGATAATGTTGGAATGCATGATGATGATGATCAACTTGATGATGTTTTTGATATACCTGTACTTGAGAAGGAAACACAACCTCTTTACGAAGGCTCCAAATCAATTCTTCTCTCTGCTATATTTTTTTTGGTGAACTTAAAGGTTATGAATGGCTTTTCAAACACTTATGTCACACAAATCCTAAGGTATGTAATATATTTTGTCATGACATTTAGTACATGATGATAAAGGTTTTATTTTTTCCACTATTTTTATTGTTAGTTGATCATCTGTAAAATTCGAATGCAATATGTATGATTAATATTCTTTATATTAACTAATATTGATTTTTTGTGTTGTATATTGTTAGGTGAAGTTTTGTTACCACCGTCAATTTTATGTCACACATACCAAGATTTACATGCCATTATGAAATATATTGGAATGGAGTATCAAGCTATTCATGCATGTCCTGATGATCTTATTATGTATTATGGAGAACATGCGTCGAAAGAAGAGTGCCAGAAATGTCAAATTAGTAGATATAGAACCGATCAAGTAACACAAAAGGTGCCTCACAAGGTTCTTCGTTATATTCCCATAATTCCATGCTTGCGACGATTGTTCAGGTGTAAAAGAATAGCACAATTTATGGATTACCATGCAAATAACATAAGTAAATATGGTGTTCTTCGAATGCCTACATATGGATCTACATTTAATAAGATAGAGGAAATATGACCACATTTTAAAGTCGAACCTTGTAATCTTAGGCTTCCATTGGCAGCTGACGGTGTCAATCCATTTGGAGCGCTTAGATCTACTTACTTGGTGTGGCCTGTTTTTGTTATCAACAATAACATTCCTCCATGGATGTCAATAAATAGGGAGCACATAATGCTGGCAATGATTGTTCTAGGTATTTGTTTAGAATAATTTCTTTTAACACGGTAACATCTCATTTGTCTTTGTTTGTTTCATAATTATGTATTATATTTTTTTGTTTACTCATATATGTTCAATTATATATGTCTTATAATTATGTTTGATATTTTTTTATTTACTCATATATGTAATAAGTATCTACTTTATGTTAAATCAATTAGGTAAGTACCAAGTCAAATATATGAATGTATATATCGAGCCTCTTATCGATGAGTTACTAGATTTATGGAAGGACATTACTATGTATGATATCTCTAGACCAATAGGTTGGCAAAGAGAATTTCAATTCCATGCAATGCTTGTATGGAAAATTCACGATGCTCCAAGGCTAAAACATTTCTTTGGTATGTTATAAGGCTACACTGCACTTTAATAGTGTTTAATTTTATGAAGTTCATATCATGCATGTTTTTTAATAGATAATCCCTTCATTAATCATACTTTGAATAATTGATATAAAATTTAATCCATCTCTTGCAGGTATTCAAACAAAGGGTAAATTTGCATGTCCAGTTTGTGGTCCTAAGATGAAATCTCGTCGTTCAAGAAGTTTAGGAAAGGAGGTGTTTGATGAGTATAAGCACTTCCTCTCTAAGAACCATAGGTATCGAAGTATCGAAAAACATCTTTTCAATGGGAAAGAAGAGACTAGATTAAAACCACTGAGAATGATACCTCATCTTTGGAAATTGCAATATAATAGAAATCTTCATGGTATGGATCAAAACGTCTATGTATCATACATGGAATGTTTGGAATATTTTATATTTTTATTGCATTTTGTTCATTGTACTAATTGACAATTTATGTTGTAATATCTTTAATTAAGCTTCAGCTTGAAGTTCATCATGAAGGCATTAATAATGGGGTGCTTCCACGAGGAATGAAAATTTATCCTATACAATTCAATAGTCTCCCCTACTATGAGCACCTAGACATTTTCCATTTGTTTGATATAATCCACATCGGGAAGAATGTAACATAAAAATTATGGCGAATCTTAGATGGAAGGAGTGACAAATAAAATATTTTAAAGATTTGTAATGACATTAAGGAGGCCAATCATGCAATGAGCGAGGGAGACCAAATTATAAACACCCTTCCATGGTTATTGACAGAGCAACAAAGCAAGGATGTAAAAGAGGTTATTCAAAAAATTAAATTTCCCACTGGATTTTCTTCAAACATAAAGAATATCCTAACAAAGAAAAGTGAATTAGGTGGTATAAAAACTCATGATTGGCATACCTTCGTTAAGGTAATTATTTTGGTGTATATATTTTTATATTGGTGAAACATCTTGTTAGTATTTTGTTCTAGTAATTTGGGAATAAATAATGATTTTTTTTTTTTGTTACAGTATGTTCTACCTCTATCTCTCCCAGACAACTTTAACAACAATGTCAAACAAGTTGTATATGATCTTGGAAAATACATGAGGTAAGTGGCGATTTATATGCAAAGTGTAATTTGTTCAATTCGTTGTACAACTTGTATTTCACTTCATGTGTTTTACTTGTAATGTAGTACTATATACTTTTTTATTGAAACCTATGATTTGCTTGCATCATTTGTAGATGTTTTTCATCTAAATAAATTGATAAAGAAGATATAAAGTATTCAAGAGGAGACAAATTCTTCATCTAATGTGTGAAATGCAAAAGTATCTACCTCTGGCATTTTTCAATGCAAAAGAACACTACCTCATACACCAAGTTGAGGAGATTGAAAAGTGTGGACTTGTACACACAAGGTCAATGTGGATGGTTGAGAGGAACTTGAAATCATTGAAGGCTTTGGTTAGACAAAGTGCACATCCTGAGGGTTCTATGGTAGAGGTATATATGGTATATCAAACCATGGTTTATATTATTAAATATATTCCTAAAATAGCTGCAAGTATTAATGTGGATCACATTTGGGATGTTGAATCCATCCACAATTTGAAGGGGAGCACCTATTGGGGAAAGTTAAAATGAGTAAAGTGACAAGTAAGTAGATCATAGTGGGGATTTATAATACATTTGACTTTTTTTTTATGTATATCGTACTTATTTAATTTTTAGTCTTCTTGCATAATCCATTATTATGAAGGTATACCATTGATCTAGGTGGATATCTGTGGCCACCCACCTATTCCAACTGGTTCAAAATAGTTTGTTGGCAATTTACTATTTTTAGAAGTTTATCGGGTCCTAAACTTTTGGAGCCACTTTGAGGGTCTAAACAATTATTTTTCGTGATTGTGAACATCAATAATAGCCAAAGGATCTGATTGAGCCCCCTAAATAAATTTCCTATTTGATACGTTTCCAATGAGCTATCGTGCGCCCTAAACGAAGATCGTATGCCAAGGTTACGCCCCCGAGAATTTGATGCACCAAACTACCCAAAACAGGGTCCACAATATTGTTAGATTTTCATCTTCCAGGGTTAGGGTTTTGGATTTTATTTATGTTAAAAAGGCCTTTAGAGCCTCATTGTAACAATCATCTTCTTGCGAATGAGTGTAGTCATCACATATCTTCTCAGATATAATCTTACACCATTTTAGCAAGTCTTTCACTCTGTATTTCTACAGTTTTGTACATTTCGATCATTAATAGAATTTGTGTATTACTATATCTCTGTGTTTAAGGTTATATCTCTGATAAATATTTGTTATATTATTGGATATCTGATACATCTATATACATTTATTTATTATATCTCCGCTCTCATTTTGTGCCAAAAATAATCTGGATCAACCATGGTAATTGATTATATGTGAATCGTTTTATTTTAATACAACATCTCAAGAGTGGGATGCAATACATTTATACAATCAAAACAATATTGATTCGATGAAGGTATGGATTGAATGATGTATACATTCTAATAATGGTAGGTTATCATGGTATGGTGTGTAACATCCCATTATAATGAGCACACTTATATTGACTTATTCTCTGAGGACACTTGCGTACAAGTGATCCGGTTATGGTACATTATGATTTCATTTCGATTATGAGTTATATATGATGATGATAATGTATTGTGATTTATTGTTACTTTCAGATGTATATGTATTGACAAATATTATTGATGAATTCTCTTGAATGTGCATGATACATGACATGTTACAGATGTTGATGGCATCAATGGACTTGGACTCCAGATTGAGTCAGGGAGTGGATTGTATTTTGATCAAGTATTTCATTTTATGCACATGTGATATATGATTGATTACAATATGATTTATATATATGCATTATTGACATTGATTTTATCAGTGGATGCAGGCTTGATGATGCTTACTAATATGACTCACATAAGGAGTAAATGGGTCATGCACATAAACCGTACATTGAGGGAGAGGTGTAGCAGTGTCCCTATCACAGCCTATTACGACCCCCATCGTGACCTGAACTGTAGGTTAACGATAACCTATTTCGAGAGGTTCATTATGTCGTGAGGGAGAACTGATACAGTCGCTCACAAATTATTCTATGTGGTACGCAATAAAGTGAAATCCTTATTCCTTAGAATCTCTTAGTCTCTCACAAGGTCGACTGAATGGAGTATTGACTCCAAGGGTCGGAAAAACTTCCAAAACCAGTCAAAGGCGAGTGGCACCCTTGGAGCATGGAGGTGCGTCTTGAAGGGAATGTTACTTAATTAAAATGTGAGTCAATAAATCTAGATGGCCTAGTGAACTTAATGAAATATTTAGACCTTGTTAGAACATGGAATTAATTAATGAGTAAATTATAAACTAGAAGCCTAACAAGAGTCTAAGCCTAAGTTTAAGACTAAATCTAAGTATAATTTTATATGAGAAACTAAATAAAAATATTAAATAAATTAAAGGAACTGAAATAAAATCATACTCTAGAAAAAAAATGAATATAAATTGGAAGGTGGGATAAATTGCACCTGTGTGCATGAAATTAATTAAAGAGATTTTTAAAATAGAAAGAAATAAAACATGAGAGAATAGGTGTACACATAGAATAGTATCTTGATTCAACTACCACAAAGTCTAACTAGAAAAATACTCCTAATCCAATTCTAACTAAGATCTAGTTAGGAGATACTCATTAAATAAGAATTTGGGAAACAAATGGACAACTAAGAGAAAAATAAGAGCACTTTGGCAATATGAGGGAAAATGGATTTTTAAATCAAATAAAAAGGGTAATTAATTGTGCAACTTGGGGAGAGTGAGACAAGTGTGTGGGTGAATATGAAGTAATAAAATAAATAAAAAGTTTACTTACTTGTGCATGTGGACAAGTGTCAGCGAGAAATTACCTATAAAAGAAATGGGGTAGAAGGGGAATGGAGGTCTCACTTTTCTTAGTATTGTTATGCTGCCAAAATTGTGTTGGATTGTGTTTTACTTGTGAGAGTTGGGATACTAAGCTTGTGGAAAGAGTGGAAGCTCTTCCTTGCGAGAAAATCCTTGGAGCTATTGTTTTATTGGTTACAGTGTGGCCCCTTTGTGACTCGGGGGGCTAAGGGGGAAGAAAGTATCCCTAGCGTTGGTTGGGGGGTACCGGTGAAGTTGGATTGGAAAGAAAGAAAGAGGAGCATTGCGCATTTTCTGGATTGAAATTTGCATCAAGTGCCAATCTACTTGGGTTACGGTACTTTTCTATTTGTGATTAAATGATAAGAGAAAATCGAATATGTAAATTTTATCGACAATGTATTAGAGGTTGAGTAGTGATTTTTATGATAAATTTTATACTAAATCTTGACAATTGTTTATGCACATATTTTATTCTTATTCTTTATGGATTGGTATCCTGTGTATTTTAAAAAAAATGTATATATATAGACCTGGATTGTTATTGGAATATGATGCTTTCAATATTATTTATATATTTTAAAAGTTCAAGAGTGCAGTGAATTAAATTATAGGGACAACTAAGGATGTTGTCACCATTTAAATCATGTCAAATTGTAACCTATGACAAGGCGATTTATATAATTATTGCAATAGCAAGAAAAGGACGAGGGCGAGGGCGAGGGCGAGGGTGGGGGCGATTTATATAATCTGACAACTAAGCAGATTGAGGGCGGTGATAACACAATATTCTAGTACCTTAAAAAGAAAAGACCTTTAATTTCCGGTATGTCCAATTATCAAACACCATAAGTAACTTTGATAAGGAACGTTAAATCAATAGGTTAAATTGAAATAGTCATAAAGAGCTATTGAAAAATAGAATCCAATATATATAAGTATTCCGTCTGGAATTAGTATTACTCCCATCGATTTTTAAACTGTCACCTTAATACTCAGTCCTTTAATAACGATTTAATTAGCAAGTGGATGTGAATAGCTTCACGATTATATTAGACGTTAATAATAATCATTTTCGATTTTCTTGATGGATCGTTACTTCAAATTTCTTAAATAGTATGAGTTTGAATATCCTCCGACGTTTTCATTCATAAATGACACATTCGTTGTAAGTAGATTGATTTATCTTAAGGTGAGATCTCTGGGTAGATTCTTAACATAAAATTTTAAAGGCACTTCATTTAAAGTTTAATGGAAATTGGTGGGACAGACCATCTATTAACTATAACTAAGGCAAAATCGTCATTTTTACGTCACTTATTCCTTTTATTGTTAATTTTCTTGTTTTTAAAATTTAAACAAAAATTTGATGAAAGTCGTACTCTGGGCAAATTTTGTGTTGTAAGTATAATTGGATTAATTCCATATTATACGCTTTAATATCCATCTCTACTTCTACTTATTCCATGATCTCCGCTACTGCCAATATGGTTTTGTGTCGCCCTGTCATTCTTATTCCAAACTCTGACTTATCCTTCGAGCGACTTCTCATTAATCTTCATCTTAAAACTTTTAAATTATAACTGGTTCCCGTTGACATTTATTGACAGTAGTGGGTATGTCAAAAAATGGGCTTAGGTTGATGTACAATTGGTATGTATTGTTGGTTGTCATTGATGTCAACCATTGGAGAGTGATATTGTAGATTGATTTCAACCCTTAGTGATTGATGTCAACCCTTGGAGAAAGTTCGGTAGTGAATTCCAGTAGCACAAAGTTTTGGGTAATGGACCCAAGTTTTTTTTATGTATAACAGTATGAGTTTTAATATATTTTAAGGTACAAATATTCTATATGCATAGTACATGTCATGCCATTTCTAGTGGTATGTGGAACATCACATAACTCCTCATGGTTAGAAAGTTATGGCCATGTGAAGTTGGAGAACCTAGGTTTGGGTAATGGACCCAAGTTTGTTTGATGGATAATGGTACGAGTTTTGATATATTTGTAGGAAACAATATTATATATGGATAGTACATGTGATGCCATTTCCAGTGGTATGTGGAACATCACATAAATCCTCACGGTTAGAGAGTTATGGCCATGTGAAGTTGGAGAACCCTCATGAGTCATCTAGATGTTGGATTACTGAGAGGGGGGGTGAATGAGTAATAGAGCAATTTAATCTATTTTAACCATATAATCCAAGTTCTATATCAATGTAGCATTATCATCCAATAATTGCAGACTAAATAAGCAATGAACAAATGAACAATCATACACATACACAGTACACCAGTGTTTTACGTGGAAACCCAAAGCAAGAGAAAACCACAGAATATTTTTTTTTATATGTCTTGAAGAAATACATTCATTGGAAGCACCAAATGCCTTTGTTTACTAGCTGCAATTGGAAGAAGGATCCAACCCCCTAGTTTCTCAGGCTACAACATGAGGGAATCTCCAACTCCCCAATTCTCTAGCTACAACCCCTTATGTTCTTCGGCCACAACCAAAAGGTGGCTACAACCACCTATCATTGCCCCTTACAACCACCCTGGCATATAAGTAGAATGATGGAACCACTATCACACTATCATTGTGAAATATATTGTTGTAAACCTGTACCAATGAACCTGTAATCAACATGTACCATAAACAAGTGCATCAACCATGCACCAACCTGTA
>SNQJ01S0068078.1:33290-48845 GCA_010110895.2 Picea sitchensis | reverse complement strand
TTGAGTTATCTTTTACTCCTTTCCTTTTCCTTTCTTAAGTCAACTTAAAAATATAACTTTTAACTTCTTGACTTTTTCCCCCCTTCAGTGTGAGACTATGACCTAGTGGGGGTGCCCAGGCCACCGAGTCTCCTCATTACCTCTCTAAGAGGTGGGGAACATTACATTATCGAAATCCTTGGAGCGCAAGGAGTGTGCGGGAGGTCGAAGTCTCCACAAGACCAAGCTCAAGAGAGTTGGTGCCAAGACATTTGGCTAGGACTCATTGAGAACCTAAACAGACGGTGGGGAGCCTTTGAGGAGGAAGCGCCGATAGCCACAAGTTGTTGGATCAAGTGAAGCTGTGAAGAAGATAATGGTGAGATCCATTTTAGCTCTCAAAGCTCAGAAGGGATAGGATTCATCGATCCAAGGTAGATCTGGACCGTTGGTCCATTTTGTGAAACTGGGTATCACGAATTGGGAGGACACAGGTCTTTGATTTCCAAAACCCCGAATTGTGAAACCTCGAAACAATCAGGACCGTCATATCCTCGAAGGCTTAGGACCATTGATATGAGGTGAGGAGATATCACGATTTTGGAAATTAGGAGTAGGGAGGGATTCACCTTGCAAATCCCCGATACGTGAAATTTTGACGTGCTCAGAGATGGGGCCCAAGGTTTAGTGAAGGGTCACATCGACAGAGGAGCTTAAGGACCATTAGCCTTTCGGGGTCTCAAGACTTGGAGGAGTCAAATGCCTTACATCTCAAGTCCTGACATTGCGATTCGCGACGCGCCCTTGTGATAAATCTTGTGGTCACGAGCGTATGGTCACTCGAGTAGAGAAAGGGAGGGAGCTAATCTCCAATAGCCCTCATTTGGTTTTTGGGACTCGAAAGAGTCGAGGAGTGTTGCACTGGAAGCCCCGAAGTCACGAAATGCTATGCACTCTTTTGGGCCAAGCCCATGGTCGCGCCTGCGGTCATGTGGATTGGGGACTCACACCTAGTGTATGGTTGCGTGTGTAAAATGTAGGACAAGGACCCGTGGTTAACTGTTGAAGGTTCTAATTCAGAATCAGTGAGCCATTTCAGCTCTTGAGTTGAAGATCCTGACCCGGAGGTCGCACAACCCTCAGGAGAGATAGGGGGTCTACATCAAGTGGTATCGGAGCGTAAATTCTTGATATGTAGACTTCAGGCAAAAGAGAAACATAAAAGGAGGAGACAGAGAAATCAAATTTGTACTCTGTGTGTGATAGACAATCAACACAATGCCACCAAGGAGATGAGAAGAGGCACCTTTAGCCAACCATGTTTTAGAGAGGGAGATGCAGGATCTTCGCGCAAGATTGGAAATAATGGAAGCAACACAGAGAAGAGCACCTGATGTGGGAGACATCAATGATGCAGAAAGTGAAGAGGTCGAGGTTGAAGAAGCTGCAGTAGAGGATGTTGCAGAAGAATGCTTGTTGAGAGCAGTTACTAGATTGGGAGGCAGATCTAAGATAGAGGTTCCCATGTATGAAGTAAATTTAGATGTTGAAGAACTGTTGGATTGGATAAGATCCATGGACAAGCATTTCGACTATGAATATGTCGATGAAGAGATAAAGGTGAAACAGGTAGTCACCAGGCTAAAAGGGCATGCAACACTGTGGTGGGACAAACTACAGGTTGAGAGGACAAGTAAAGGAAAACAGAGGAAAAAGAGTTGGGATAGAATGGTAGCCAAGTTGAAGGCTAAGTTCATACCTAAGGACCTTTTCACTTATGAATATAACAGAGGGAAAATTGAACCAATGCATGGAGTGAACATTTTTTGCAATTCTCTGTCACTGTGTTTTCAGGAATGAGTGAATGAATTCTCTATGAGAAAATGGAACTGTGAATGATAAGATAAGTTTCAATTGTTTCTCTTATGTTAGAGTGGTGCAAGGTGTGCAAAAAAAACAGAAGGAGTGCGTTAATGGGGTATGTTACGATTCTGAAGCTCAGAAGAGATAACACAAAACTTTTCACTTTGCAAGGGGTGCAAAGAGACTAGTGCAAGACGTGCATAGTTGTTCGCAAGGGTTCAAAACTTTGCGTGAAGATCTGGTGCAAGGAGTGCATGGATTCAAGATTCAATTGAGGTTTGAAGGGGCTTTGCAAGAAGCCAGCGAACCAGAAAAAGAGGACAACAAGAGGGCGAGAGGAATTTCTCTTCGAGAAATCCTTCGAATTCTGAGTTATCGAAATCCCTGGAGTGCAAGGAGTGCGTGAGAGGTCGAAGTCTCCACAAGACCAAGCTCATAAGAGTTGGCACCAAGACATTTGGCTGGGAATCATTGAGATTCTGAACAAACGGTGGAGAGCCTTCGAGGAGGAAGCGCCGATAGCCGCAAATCGTTGGATCAAGTGAAGCTGCGAGGAGGATAATGACGAGAGCCCTTTCAGCTCTCAAATCTCAGGAGGGTTAGGAGCCGTACATCCTAGATAGATCTAGACCGTTGGTCCATTTCGCGAAACTGGGTATCGCGAATTGGGAGGACAGAGGTCCTTGATTTCCAAAACCCCGAATCGCGAAACCCTGAAACAATTCGGACCATTATATCCTCGAAGGTTTAGGACCGTTGATCTAAGGCGAGGAGATATCATAATTTCGACAATTAGGAGAAGGGAGGGAGTCACCTCACAAATCCTCGATACGCAAAATTTCGACGCGCTCGGAGATGGTGCCCAAGGTTCAGCGAAGGGTCATATCAGTAGAGGAGCTTAAGGACCGTTAGCCTTTCGGGGTCTCGGGACTCGGAGGAGTCAAATGCCTTGCATCGCAAGTCTCGACATTGCGATTTGTGATGTGCCCTTGTGATAAAGCTCGTGGTCACAAGCGTGTGGTCATTTGAGTAGAGAAAGGGAGGGAGCTAGTCTCCGATAGCCCTCATCGGGTTTTTGGGACTCGGACGAGTCAAGGAGTGTTGCACTAGAAGCCCAGAAGTCATGAAACGTGACACGCTCTTTTGGGCCAAGCCCGTGGATGCGCCTGCGGTCACATGGAGTGGGGATCCGCGCCTAGCATATGGTTGCATGGCTAAAACACAGGACAAGGACTTGTGGTTAACTGTTGAATGTTCCAATTCGGAATCACGGAGCCATTTCAGCTCCTGAGTTGAAGATCCTGACTGGGAGGTCGTGCAACCCTTAGGAGAGATAGGGGGTTTGCATCATATATTTCCAGTTTGGCAGTTTTTCCTAGTTTTCAGGTCCCTAACTTCCGAGGCTGTTTTGAGGCCCTAAACAATGTTTTTAGGGCTTGCCACAATTAAATAGTAGATGGAGTCAAATTCTGAAAGAAAAATGTGTATTCCTCGAATAGACCTTTCCAATGGGCTATCGTGTGCCTAAAACAAAGATCGTATGCAAAAGTTACGACCCCGAGAAGTTGATGTACTAACTTACCCCAACGAGGCCCACATGACTTTTGGCACTTCATCTCCCAGGGTTATTTTTTTGGATGTCTAGGGTTTTAGAAGTCATGCTTGTTGTAAAAAGGCCTTCAAAGCCTCATTGTAATGATCTTCTTGCGAATGAGCACAACCATCACATCTCTTCTCAGAGATAAGCCACCACCATTCTAGCAAGTTTATTTTCCGTTGCATTTTACAGTTTCAACTTATTTCCTTATTGAATAGAAACCAGTTTTATTGTATCTCTGTTATTTTGTGTTAAGCATCTTTTAATAATAATATGTATTCATTTCATTCTTCTCATAAAATCTGGATCATTGAGCCCACTGATTTTTTATTTTAGATGCCAAACACCTCAAATATGTTTCCAAACACTTGTTGACAACTTCAGTTTGACCATCAGTCTAGGGATGATAGGCAGTGTTGAGATGCAATTGGGTACCCTGTAGCCTGAAATGTTCTTTCCAAAAATTGCTAGTGAAAGTGGGATCTTTGTCAGAAACAATAGAATGAGGCATGAAGCTTGAAGATATGATCCATGAAACATTGAGCCACAATGGAGGTGGTAAATGGGTGTTGAAGAACACATAAATGAGCTGACTTGGAAAGATGATCAACTACCACCATGATGAATGATTTATTACCCGATTTAGGTAAGCCAACAATGAAATCTATAGAGATATCCCTCCAAATAGCGGGTGGAATCGGAAGTAGTTGTAGTGTGCCCGAGGCTTTGACTGTTTCTCCCTTGTTGCATTGACAAACATCACATTCTTCCACAAAAGTGCAAATGCCCTGTTTCATACCATCCTAGAAAAAAGAACGTTTGAACTTGTCATAGGTTAAACCCTGAGTGCCCAATTATGGGTGTAACATGAAGCTCATAAAGCACCATAGATTTAAGTTGTGACTGTTTACTTAAATACATATGTCCTTTGTAGTGAAGCTCATCATTGTGCCAATAGTACATTGGGGAAATTGGAGAATTGTCTTGCAATTGTTAGATCAAACGCGGAAGTTTGGGATCTTGCAGCCATTCCTGGCGAACAACTTGGAACCAATTTGGTACAATGAAGGAGAGGGAAAAAGAGGAACTCTTCATCTACATATTTTCTTGAAAGAGTGTCAACAACCACATTGTATTTTCCTTTCTTTTAAATGATCTCATAATCATATCCAAATAGCTTAGTCACCCATGTTTTTTGCTCCGAGGATGAAATATGTTGCTCCAAAAAATACTTGAAGCTCTGATGATCTGTCTTAATTTGGAAACATTTCCCCAATAGATAAGGGCTCCATAGATCCACTACATGTAGAATAGCCAACATTTCCTTTTCATAGATTGATTGGCCCAAATTTTGTTGTTATCACTGAAATATCATCCGCAAATGGCTACAAGAATCCAACATTTTCAAACAGCTATGAGTCCACCCATGGACCAAAATTACCAAAAAGCATTTCCAAAAGGTCAAAAACTATGTAACCAGTTGAAAAATCAAGATGCACTATGGCTACACAGGGAGAGCGTGCACATGCGCCATTCAAAAACTCCACAAAAGCGCACATGCGCACGATGCACGTCTGTGGACGCTAAAAGCCACGCACATGTGAGAACGACGCATTTATGAGATTGGTCGGCCTCCCACCCACTTTTGGTTCAGCTTCCAAGTTGATTTGACATCCAAATCTCGGTTGGATCTGACTGGGTGGCTGGTCAAAGACCTAAAAATGCCCTAAACAACCCCTTTTCACACTAAAAACTGGTTTCTTAATACCTCAAAGCTATGCTTTAAAATAAGGCCATGGGTGCACTATGTTTTCAAAGAATTCATTTGTAAGGTTATGTTGCTGTTATTCTCTTGGGGAATCCTCTTTTCCTATCAAGGGAATACTAGCACCATTCCATTTAAGCAATCCATCTCACCTCTTGAGTGGTTAGCTTGGGATTATTTCACCATTTCTTCCAAGTTTCCAAGTTGTAAGAAGAGCTCAAGTTTGGGGGTCCAAGAGCCCTCCCTTGGAGGGAGAAGGGACCCAAAGTCCCCTTTCTCTTTGGTGTTTTTTTTTTCACTAATACAAAGCCTTGCCATTGGTGACATGAGTCTTGTTTGCTTCTTATTCTTATGTCCTTATGCAATAGTTTATTTGTTCTTTCTTTTCTTAGTTTAATTCTTAGCTTAGTCTTTTATGTTTCTTTCTCTAATCCTTTCCTTACTGCTGTCTTGCTTAGCTGACCCAACTAAGCTTGTAAGCACTTCTGTTTTTCTCATTCAGGTGGCAAAAGAGGTGCAACAGATTGGCGACTCCACTGGGGAAAGGTATCAATTTCCTACCCCATTTGGGTTATTTTAGCTCTTCTTTTTGTTTACTTAACCTGCAGGTACGATAACTGGCCCAAGCCGACCTACTGGAAGCCAAATTTTACATTGAGTTGAGAGAATTCCATCCAAAATTTTCTTCACGGTCATGTGTCAGGTGTGCGCCGGTTTATTGGCCCACAATCGCTCATCGTGCGCATGTGCGCCCAAAGCACTGTGATACTCAGCGCTCTCTGAGCACTTGCGCCCAAGAGTCTTGTCTAGTTAGTGCATAGGTGCTTAGGGTGCCTCTGTCTACTCTGAAACCCGTGCACCTATGCAGAAAAACACACATTGTAAGCCTTTTTGTGATTTGTGGAAGGCCCATAGCCTTCTTAAAAATGATTTCATGCATGTTGTAATATGCACCACACTTAGTTCCCTCTCCATATAAAGGGATTAGTCAAAACACATAGGCACTTAGGGGGTTTAAAATCATTATTTCCTCTTTTGCTTTCATTTCTCCACATGGATGGCTTGCTTTGACTAAAAGTATAAGTTGGAATCATTTGAAATCACATATAAAACTTGCATTGGGACCAGAAATTGGATATCAATCATTGAGTATGCTCTTCTCTCGCGTATCAAAGCGATCTTGAGAATCAAAAAGAGGTTGGAAGATGATTTCATCTCCCTTAAAAAGATTAAAACCTTTAAAAGAGGACAAAAACCCCCTCGAGACTCCTCTTAGTTTATTTTTCAAACACATCTCAAAAATTGTAACAGGCCCATACATGCCCACATGCTACAAAGATTAGATAGTGTTGAAATTTTCTTTCTTAGATTAAATCACATTAGGGAGTTAAAGGAATAGTAAGGACCCACATGTCCACATGCTAGTTTCCTAGGGACTTTTGAATTCCATAAGGTTGTACCAACGACACATAGTAACTTAGGTAATCAACACTTGTAAGGACCAAGCGAAGTCCACATGCAACAAGGTGATACCTAAATTATTAAAAAATGGCACACTTTCACTTTTCCACACACAAAAGTCACTTCTCACTCACATAGTCTTCATCTTGAAACGTGGAGGTTGAAGTAAGTTTCCTCCAAAGGGATTCTGAAACACCCCACCCTTTTCTTGACAGAACTATCCACTCCCACTTAATTTCCACGAGGTTGGCTCACACCCCCAATCTCTCAAAACAACCACATCTAAATTTTTTCTAAAAACTCACTAAGTTTTCCTCCACAAAAGGTGCCAAAAGAAATTTTTTAGTCTAGGTAGGATTTCGGGGATAGGCATCCAAATAACTCCCTGTTATCTAGTTCTCACATTTTTCAAAACAATAGAAGTTGTCAAATATGGAACTTTAAATCCTCTAAGTCAAGTGTTCCTAACACCATAAGGCAAGGAGATACCCGTGAAGGGTTGAAGTCCGAGGTCCGGTTGTTCTGTGCATCCCGCCTTGAGGCACCCTCCTCTTGGACGGGATCTATCCCGTGACCCATTTCTTAGGCCGAAAAATCTAAATGTCGCACTTTGACTGAGGTACCTAGTGACCAAAATTTTAGGACATCTACCCAGGTGGCAATTGTGGGCTGCAATTGCACCTTGATCAAATTTTGTGTGGCTATTGGGAAATATAGCCAACTCTTTCGGGATATGCACCCTCTACCCCTCATTATAACTGATTGCTTTATCCTTCACTAGTTTCTGTTCCGGTGGCTTTAGACCCCACTGTTGAGTACTATTGGAAGGTCCAGTGCTATTTGAGAGGAAGGACATACGTCTTTTTAGGACACGAGCATTTGTTTTCTTTGTTCCCCTGCACAGACAAAATCCACTTACCCACATATATTCTTCTTTATCATAACACTTTATGTATGATGCACTTCTAATTACATTTTGATTTAGATATATATTGTGTAAAGTTAAAAAATTACAGCAAAGGCTCTTGTTTTTTCATTACTCTCACCACCATTTGCACACATTCACTCAGATAGTCGGGCATCATAGGGGACCCACAGAATCCCTGTCGTTCCAGACGCTTGCTAAATCTCCCTCCTATCTTAGGGGGGGTTCCTAGTCTTGCCAACTCATTGGCACCACCTTCTCACACCCCTGTGAGTGCCACTATTTTAGGATCAACTTTGCTTGGTTCCACCTTACTTGGGTCCAATTCCCAAGGTCCACCATCCACTCACTCTCCTTTACATGAAAGTGGGGGGACAACTTCCTCTCAAGGGGGAAGTACAAACCCACCTAGTCCCCCTCAAGGATCAGGTTCACAAAACCCCCACACAATGGCTGGAACCAATCCTCCACCAACACTCCTGATGCCATATTTGGCCTCTCTCAACATACTAGATCTTAGAAAACTCACAAATGATCCTATATTACATGACCCCACATGGCCTGCAATGCCTACCAAATTACCTTCAGACATCCCCAAGTTTGAAGGAAAGGCAGAAGATGACCCTACCAACCATGTCATGACTTTCCATTTATGGTGCTCTTCCTACAACATTATGGATGATTCCATCTGACTACGATTATTTCAACGCACACTCATTGGCCCATCAGCCAAATGGTATGTAGACGAAAAATCAGGGTCCCATGTGACTTTCTAGTCCTTGGCCAAAGCATTTTTGACCTTCTTCCAATTACCAATCCGCCATGACAATGGTCTTGAACTCCTCTCCAATTTAAAAAAAAACTCAGCCACACATATCGCTGATCACATTCACGAGTGGCGTCGACAACGTAGTTTATGCAAAGAAGAAACCACCAAACAACAATTCCTTGATTGGTTTCTCAGATCACTTGTCTCTCTCCCCAGTAAAGATGTAGCTTCCACCTTCCCTCAATAAGAAGAAGAATCTATCAGTAAGGCTCAACAATACGACCTCATTTATTCATAATCAGGATACTTATACATAGTACTTCCTGATCTCCCAAAACCCGTGCCACTTGGCCAAGATAAACCCAGGATGTATCACTCAGCAGACGTATTGATTGGCACCACCTCGCACCACAATCCACAACCCCCAACAACTACCAATGTATGGCATACCACAATATTCGTCGGCATATGGAGGAACCCCTTATTATCCTCCACCCCGTTATCAATAGCCATACCCTGCTACCCTACCCCCACCCAGTAGTGGGCCACTGTCGACACCTACCATACGCCCACCTATCCAAACAAGTTCTGGTACTCCCACTACCTCAACTTATACACTAAGTACTAGCAAAAGTGCTACGCCTTCTTATGTACCTTACGGATCATTACCACAACATAATCCATACTTTCCATTCCCTGGCCCTCCACAGCCCATGGATCCACCACCAGGACACCCTCATGCTGGGGTTAATTTTGTTCAACCCTCTCCCATTCAACAATATTAGAATCTTGAACAACTGAATATGGAAAATCCAACTCATCAGTCGACTATTGCCAAAAATAAAGGAAAAAAACTAGAACAATAACAACCCAGGTCAAGGTGAGAATCACCCCCAACAAAACCAACCTGCTGGGGGCAACCAAATCTAAAGGAATCAGAACCCCCAGGGGGGCAACAACAACAAGCGTCAATGGAAAAATAACAATAACCTTCGCACCAAATTCCCTTGTTCCCTTTGTGGTGAGTTTGGTCATTATACTCATCATTGCCCCCAAATCGTTGATTTTAAACGGATGAAAGACTCAGTGAATGGACCACATACTCTAGCACCGCTTGCCCCTCAGCAGGCCCCACAACAATACGTGCAACAACCAACCCCAGCTGTGCTGCAAAACCTCATTCCACATCAAGGAGTGATTGACATCCAACAAGACATGCAGCCTACCCCACCACAGTCGGGACCATATCTCAACCTAAACAATCGCGTAGATCGCACTATCCTCCTCACTGGTGAAGAAGAAATCCTTCTACAAACACATAATCATCAATACCAGGCACCCTCTGAGTCTCTTGCCATACCACCAACAACAATCCCAGCACCAACAACACCCCCGTTGATGAACCCTCGCCCCAACACAAAAACACCTCTTCGCATCCCTCGCATCCCATTGCGTAGGAATGTCCATAACCCTCGGGCTAGGACGGCTCATAACTATTGTTTGGTCAATGAGTTGGCACAATCCCCAGTTGCCATGTCAATCTTAGAAGTACTTCAAACTTGTCCCACTCAATGAAAATCATTACTTTCCACCTTTCGGGTAGTCGACCCAGCCGATACTCAACTTATCACATTTGATCTCGACAACGGAGAACCTCGTCTCCCCACTCTCATCATTTTTCAAATCCTAGTAAAAATTCGGAACATTATAGTTCATTGATGCATCATCGATGAAGGTGCATCCACATGCATCATGTCCAAATCTGTATGGCAGAAACTTGGTTCCCCTGAACTCATACCATTCGCCATTACCTTAAGAGATTACGACGGACGACCATCTTCTCCCGAAGGGCTCTTCCAAAATGTCCCTGTAGAACTCAGGGGCAAGACCATTCTCATTGACATTGAAGTTATCGATGCCCCACTTGATTACAATATCTTGTTTGGTCATAGCTACATGTACGCTATGAAGGCAGTTGCCTCTTCCATCTTTTGAACCATGATGTTCCCCCATAACAGAAAGATCATCACCATCGATCAGGTCTCACATTATGAGCCCAACCCTTCTGCCACCATTGATAACATTCTCCCTTACATTCACACTAATTATGAGGCATACCCACTCATCGAGATGGGACCCAGAATTTTCAAAGACCCATCCTTGTTAGGAACCTACCATGGTACACCACCACTCATCCATCCTACCAATCAAGTATGTGTCATCTCATCCAATGGAACTAACGTTCAGGACATTCTTCCTCCCCATGAGGCATCTCTTCCATCTGACGTCCCACTACTCGCATAGCTCCTCCCTCAAGAATCTCCTGCAAACTTGTCGACTCCATTAGTCCACGATTTCACCTCACCCCAAGGCCACATTCCAGTTTGGAAGACGGTTCCCCAAGCCATTACA
The DNA here is from genome assembly GCA_010110895.2 of Picea sitchensis. Classification (NCBI taxonomy): domain Eukaryota; kingdom Viridiplantae; phylum Streptophyta; class Pinopsida; order Pinales; family Pinaceae; genus Picea; species Picea sitchensis. The sequence continues at coordinate 38,074 of SNQJ01S0068078.1, read as the reverse complement.
CAAATTCATTTCTCTTACCCCCCACCAGGTGTACAGGATTTTTAGGTCACGACAACAGTTACCCTCCCTAATATGGTGCTAGCAATCCCGGTTTGGTATTTACATCCACTAGAGATGGTTCCTCAACCATCCCTCCCACCCCAAACTGAAGGAATCCTAATGCAGATTCCCATACTCACTCCCACCATACCTCCTACACCCCCACCCATGAACCCCCCTGCTATAGCTGGGGGCAGGTGAAAGAAGAAGGATCCCACCGCTCCACCCCCCCAACACATCCAACCTCCTTGTGCTCTATGCAAGAAAGACAGACACCCCACCAACAAATTCCCATCTCTCCCCGAGTTACGCAATCTCATCCAAATCTCATCCATCGCTTCCTCCAACATTGCCTCTATCTCACAGAACGCAGGTAACAAAGGACTACGAACCAAATTCACATGTGCCATCTGTTCAAAATATGGCCATTACACACACCATTGTCCAGCGTTACCTCAATTTCTCTGAACACTGATAGTTGTACGCCAGAGCTTTCAGCACACACCCACCCCAATTACTATCACTGACATCCATTATGTCACAACCTCAGTCAACGAACGTATGAGATGCCCTTTCTCTCTCTATAAAATCACTAGATCATTTTACATATCAATGTCCTATGATCATTGAATATAGGCAATGCCAAGTGACCTTCATTCAAACCCCTACACCCCCTCCAGAACAAATGGCTAACACTATCTCATCACCATAGATTCTTCATATTGTTTCTCCTGAGCCAGAAACACTCCCCACTTTTCCATGGTTCTTGGATGATTTATACGGGAATTTACCCCCAAATCCCCCCAATTCTCTCGTTCATTTCCCTATGGAAATTTTATGCCCAACTACTGTTCATAACCCTCAGTATCTTGATATTTGGTTTATGACGAGTGAACTAATGCAATCTCATTGCATCACTCCCCTTTCCTCTTCACCACTAGAAGATAACCACATGGTAATAGTCATCGATATCACTCTTTTGGATCCCTTGTATTCTCGTCAATTCCACTGTGACGAGGACATGCTCGAGGAATTAACCACCCCTAACTACCCATGGGATGCACTACACCACAGAGCACTCTTCTTGTCACAGGAAGCCTTCACGCCTCCTGACCAACACCCCATTTACACATTCAAAACCAATGATTTTATCCCAGTCGGGCACATTGACTGGTTCAACAACCCCATCCCTGCCCCAGATGCTTTTGAAGAAGGAAATATGGCCAACATTTCCCCTACCATCAAAATTGACATTTCCATAAAAAATGAAGTCGTAGAGGAAATTACCATCGGCGCCACATGAACTCCTGAAGAAGTCACCGCCTACAAAGCCCTTTTCCAAGAGTATCAGAATATTTTTTCTTGGTCATACACAGAGATGCCTGGCCTTGATCCCTCTATTTTCAAGCATCCCATAGACACCTGGCCTGATATCACACCAGTTCACCAAAAACAATGACCGCTACACCCATCCAAAGCAGTGGCCATCAAAGCCGAGATCGACAAATTACGCACGACTGGATTCATTTACCCTATCGCCTATACCTCACGGGTCTCCAATCCTGTTCCCGTTAATAAGAAACAGGGCACCATCCGTGTATGCACCGACTTTCTTGATCTCAATCATGCCTGTCCCAAAGACAACTTTCCAACGCCTTTCATCGATCAGATTATTGACGACTACACATGCCACGAGGCTCTATCCTTCATGGACAGTTTCTCTGGCTATAATCAAATCCAAATCCACCCGACCGATCAATACAAAATCGCATTCACTACCCCTTGGGGTACTTTTGCATATCGTGTTATGCCTTTTGGCCTAAAAAACGCTGGCGCAACTTTCCAATGGGCTATGACATACATTTTTTATGATTTGGCTCATATCATCCTTGCGTACTTGGATAACCTCACAACCTGATCCAAAAAATGCACTCAACATCTCGATGAATTACGAATCATCTTCCAAAGGTGTTGTTAGTACAATATCCACTTGAACCCCCTTAAGTGCATGTTCTATGTCACTGCTGGGCGCCTCCTAGGGTTCATCGTATCCCAAAGTGGCATTACCGTGGACCCACTCAAAGTCCATGCCATCAAAGAAATTCCACCTCCCCGGAATTTACGCCAACTCCAGAGCCTACAAGGAAAAACCAACTTTTTATGATGATTTGTCCTAGCCTATGCCACTTGAGCACATGATTTCCTTCGCTTATTATGCCATGACATCCCCTTCCACTGGGATGAACATGCCCAAAAAGATTTCAACGATCTTAAAAGGGTGCTTTCCAATGCTCCTTTAATTAGTTCACCCAACTATAATCACGACTATATCCTCTACATATCAGCCTCAACTGTCTCAGTAGCAGGGGCTCTCGTTCAAATAGAAAATGATGATCATGAGCATGTCATTTACTACATTAGTAAAAACCTCTTCGGGCCACCCTTGAAGTACAATCACAAAGAGAAACTAGCCCTAGAATTCGTCCTCGCAGTCTAGAAACTATGCCATTATATTCTACTTCGCGCTACCAAAGTCATAGCAGATTCCAACCCCATGGAATACTTGCTCAGTTGTCAACAAATTAATGGTAAATTTTCCTGCTGGATCATTATCCTTCATGAATACGATCTTGAATTCACAACACCTAAGAGCAAGAAAGCTCTTGTCCTTGCCGAGCTCGTCACAACCTTCCCCTCCGATACTACCAGTGCACCCATCAATACCAATTTCCCTAATGAACATTTCTTTTACATCCTCTCGGATGATCCTTGATACGATGATCTCCTTGTTAATAAGAATAAGATCAATTGGCATCATATGTTATTTTCCATGCTATGGGCTTAGCGGACGGCCGTGAAAACGACCACCAGTTTCACCTCATTTCATCTAGTCCACGGGGTAGAGGCCACTCTTCCTATCGAGTGTGAAGTCCCTACCTTGTGCACCACAATTGAGCTATTACCCGACATTGCTCCAATGGAGCAGTGTTTGCTGCACTTAGAGTCCTTGGATGAAGATCGTCGATCATCATTATAGAACAATGAGGTAGCCAAAAAATGATCGAAGGCCACCTTTGATCGCCATGTCAACCTTCACTCATTTCACGAAGGCGACCTCGTCCTTGCTTATGATATCGCTCACGATACCCTCGGTCATGTCAAATTTGAGTCACTATGGCATGGCCCCTATATTATCCAACATTGCCTCATTAAAGGTGCATACATCCTGGCTTCCCCCGAAGGCCTCTCCCTCAAAGAACCCGTCAACTGGTTATACTTAAAGAAATTTTATGCCTAAACGTATCCATTCTACATCAGGTTATTTCTTTTATAGTGTTTTTAATCTTTTTTCCATTCCTCACGTCTAAACTATCATTCATGTTATTGACAGATGCCTTCTCCATCGACCTACCACATCGGTTACGTCGACGACGCCAGCCATTGGACTCAGAATCTCTCTTCGATTGCTTGGGCCCTCTATTCCCCCTCACATGATCTGCTCCACTCCAGCGACATATGTTTGGGTTCAACAACCAATAACCAATTCGATTACACTATCGTCATTGGTCTCCTTTTCGATTCCCACTATCATGGTATTCATCACCTTAGCATCTTACTAGACTCACAATTGGTCGTCCTCCAGCTCAACAACATGTACTGCGTCCGTGATCCTTACCTCTTTCGCAAATACCTACAAGTTAGACTTTTATCTCGACAGTTTGATTTCGTTACATTTACATATATTTCAAGACAATTTAATCAAATTATAGATAACCTAGCTAACATTGTACTCGATTGGCATATATCACATCAAGATACCTTTACAAACACATAAAATATCCAGAATCTGTCACAACATATAGATTAGACATCAGAGGCAACATTAAACAAATTCTCACATACATGTGAACATCATAAAGACCCAAAATGTATATCCATATATATATAAATGTCGGTTGAAAGTGCCATCAAAATGTTTACATACACAATAGAATACATCATATACAAAATCTGCAGGCCAGTAAAGCACCTCGATACAAAACTGGTGTCACTACACCAAAATGGGCTCACCAGCCTATATACAAAATAAAAAAATACACAGAGCGATACTCAAGGTGCCTCTAGAGCACCACCTCCTACCCCTCCCTCAAGCGATGGTGCCCCACCCACTATTAGTCCCTCTGGACCTGGAGGTAACCGCCTGGTCATTGCAGCACCTGCCACTGCTTCCCGCCGAACCATAGTCCGCCACATCAGTGGAACCCCCACACACTTCTCCAGGACACCCTCATCTTGGATGCATGACCACATGCTCTCAGGCACACCCTGTAGTATTGCCTCCAGGCGGTGGCGAATATCCTCAAAATCCCCCCCAGCCTCCGTCGGAGGAGCATGCGATGGCATGACACCAGGGTCATCAAAATGATGTCTCCTAGCCACTCTCTCGTCGCCAGTTGGTCTTGCCTCAACATCCTCACGTCGATGTCTCTCTCCTGCCCGCGGTGGTATCACTAGCTCCTAACAAGCTGGTGCTCTCACCATCTCAACCTCATGTCTGCGAGGTCCCACATCTGCACATACAAACAAACAAAGGATAGCATCAGCATCCATCTATACATAAATACACATGCCATACCATCTAAATATCAAAACATAAAACATCACATCATACCTCGGTGATCAAACACCTCCCCTGGAGGTAACACCATATCCAGATCACCCCGGAAATCCACCCCATAGTATGG
>SNQJ01S0068078.1:15610-33216 GCA_010110895.2 Picea sitchensis | reverse complement strand
CTCGTGCACCAGGTGTGCCCAATAAAACTCTAGGGCGCAACATCGACACCCTCTCCAAAAACCAGGCCACCAAAATTGACCCAAAGGCAAAGTTCCCCGAGTCCGTAGTCCGACACCTGTCAAGCTGCCCTACCATTTTGGCATGCAACATCAATCCCCAGGTAAAGTGCTCTCCCGCCAATGCCCTCCCCATGATCCTCAGCTGACCCCCACTGATCTGATGAGTCCCAAGGGACCCATAAACCCTCACCACCAGCACTGCTACACAACGATGAACCGGGGCATCCATCGCCCCAATACTCACTACGGAGCCTCACATACAGTTCTCTCTAGAACAGTACCTTCGACCTAAGGTAACCAACTGCCTGTCCCCAGGTAACGCAGGCTCCATTGGTAAGGGTGTTCCTTGAAAAGAGAGCCCTGTCAGAAAGTACACATCCTCCACCATAGTGAAGGCTAGCTGCTCTCCCCGTACCATAAAACAATGCAGGTTCAGACTCCTCATCCAGATCAAAAACTGAAGAAGATACTCTTGAGCCCATATTAAAGGGCACTCGAAGAACTTCAACAACCCACAGGCTGCCAAAGTAGCATGAACTATCAACTCCTCACTAGCCACGACATCCCTCAGCTGTGACCAATCTCGCTCTCGCCAGTGGACCTACATCATCCCAATGCTCACCTGCAACCACATAATACAGTCCTAGATCAACCATCTCGAACATAAAACACATTAAATTCTCCAAAAAAGATGAGTTTTGCACCCGTCAGCCTTGCCCCAAAGGTGCGGCTGTTCAAACCGACAGGCATGCACATATGCGCGCGTGTCCACCCCACAAGTGCGCACACATGCACCCATTTTCATCCTATAGGCGTGCATATGCGCACCTGTCCACCCCACAGGCGCACACACATGCGCGCCTGTTCATCCCACAGGCGTGCATGAATGCGCACCTGTCACGTACATAGGTGCACATCACTGTGCGCCTGTTCACCACACAGCTGCACACCCATGCACATCTATCTAGCTAACAGACGCACATGCGATGTGCACTTTGTTTCCCCCTTTGGGTGCACCCGTGCGTGAGTTATCAGATAACAGGCGCACATCCATGCACACATATTTTTTGATCGCCTGCGCACTGGAGGGCCCACACTCATAAAAGCCCCTATATGGCCCTCCATACAGGCCCTGCCCACAAATAGAAAGCCTAAATCTATGCAGGACGATAAGATCACTAACCTAAAGCTCACTGGTCCTGAATCGGCTACCTTGTTCTACAGAAATCTCCAAATCTCCTCTGAATATCTCTCGTCCAATCACTTTGACAGCAGGTACAAATGAGGTGGCAATGTGGGCCCTACAACTATATATAGTTCTTTTTGCCAAACTTCTAGACCCCATTCCGGGAGCACTGGGTATTCGTTTTCAGATCCATCTTCAGCCACGGGATCAACACCCCGTCCTCTACATCAAAACAGTCTTTGGGCCACTTTTTATCCTTGGTCCCCGAGGAGCCATTTTTTCATACCTCATCCAGGTACGCATGCCAATCTGTTGCACCTCTTTTTCCACCTTTATGAACAAAACAGAAGTGCTTACAAGCTTAGTTGGGTCAGCTAAGCAAGACAATAGTAAGGAAAGGGTTAGAGAAAGAAACATAAAATACTAAGCTAAGAATTAAACTAAGAAAAGAAAGAACAACTAAACTATTGCATAAGGACATAAGAACAAGAAGCAAACAAGACTCATGTCACCAATGGAAAGGCTTTGTATTAGTGAAAAATAAAAACACCAAAGAGAAAGGGGACTTTGGGTCCCTTCTTCCTCCAAGGGAGGGCTCTTGGACCCCCAAACTTGAGCTCTTCTTACAACTTGGAAACTTGGAAGAAATGGTGAAAGAATCCCAAACTAACCCACTCAAGAGGTGAGATGGATTGCTTAAATGGAATGGTGCTAGTATGCCCTTGATAGGAAAAGAGGATTCCCCAAGAGAATAGCAGCAACATAACCTTACAAATGAATTCCTTGAAAATATAGTGCACCCATGGCCTTCTTTTATAGCATAGCTTTTAGGTATTAAGCAACCAACTTTTAGTGTGAAAAGGGGATGTTTAGGGCATTTTTAGGTCTTTGACTAGCCACCCAGTCGGATCCAGCTGATATTTGGATGTCAAATCAACTTGGAAGCTGAACCAGAAGTGGGTGGGAGACCGACCAATCTCATAAATGCCCCGTTCTCGCATGTGCACAACTTTTAGCATCCACAGACGCACATCGTGCACATGTGCACTTTTGTGGAGTTTTTAAATGGTGCATGTGTGCGCGCGCCCTGTGTAGCCATAACACATCTTGATTTTTCAACTGGTTACATAGTTTTTGACCTTTTGGAAATGCTTTTTGGTAATTTTGGTCCATGGGTGGACTCATAGCTATTTGAAAATGCTGGATTCTTGTAGCCATTTCCGGATGATATTTCGGTGATAACAGTCGCTCTAACAATTGTTTTCTGGTAAATGCCAAAGGCCAACCATCTTGTATAAGGATTGCTGCAATTCCTCTCCCGGAAGCATCACATTCCAGGACAAAGGTCTTTGTGAATTCAAGAAGGGTCAACACAGGAGTGGTGCACATAGACTCCTTCAAGGCTTGAAATGAATGATCATCTGTTGGAGTCCAAGTGAAAGAATTATTTTTAAGGAGAGCAGTGAGAGGCATCACAATCTTTCCATAATTCTTAACAAACTTGCTATAATAGCCTGTAAACCCAAAAAACCACACAATATTTTGAGAGTCTTAGGGTGAGGCCAACCCTGCATAACTTCAATCTTCTTAGTGTTAAGAACCAAAGATATGAATACCAAATACCACAATAGTACCAAATATATTTGAATACAATCACCACACAATATATATGGAACAATATAGAAAACCACTACTTTATTATAAGAAAACCATTAAGGTAGGGCAACACCATACAATGGATCCTATTATGGAAGGGATCCTTTCCTATTCACTTGCCTCTTTGAGGGGGAAACCTCATAATGAGCTTCATCTCCAAATACAATACTTCTCTTCATATCCCATTACATTGCTTGAACCCCTTTATATAGTGCTACCAACCACCTAAGAACATTCCAGAGGAGGAACCTTCTAGAAGTATAACCTTCTAGTAAGTCCTCTTACATTTATTATATCTAACTATCATAGTGGGATTTATTTAATACTATAGTAGACCTATTCCACCTTACATTGAATGGCCTCCACTATTATCACTATGAGCCCTCTAGGCCCCCCACTACCTCTTTAGCTACCTAACATTCCATCCCCCTTATGAAAACGTTGTCCTGAATGCTTGCTACTAGGGTGTACAACCGTATACCAGGGTCCCATGGATAAGCATGGACCATAGTGTTGAAGTAGACTATAGAACCAGGGTCCCATGTAGAAATTAAAGCCACCATGTTGAATTATTCCAACTTCCATTGTAAGCCGAGGTCTCCTGTCCAAGTTCTCATGTGAACTCCACGCAGAAGATAGCGGAACCTAATAACCAACTGAAAATGATGTTCCAAAGACTGACACCTATCATGTGGATCCAAATAAGAAGATCCATCCACATAGTGGGAAAGGGTTGTAACTGAATCTGGAAGGAATAATACCACTATAGAATATGTAGGATGGACACTGGTAATCATAACTGGCTCCTGATTTGTCACATTGATGTTCTCTATAGAAGGTGGAGTAAAGTCATCAAATAAAATATGAAAGTGGTTGTCATCCCAAAAATGACAACTATCCATCTACCAATCATCACAATAAGCCTCAAAATCATACCAAACATATACTTCTTGAGTATATGCATCCTTGATGTCCTCCATAAGATATCTCTCATGTGTGCGAGCCAAGGACCTTTGAACCTTGTGACGATTGTCTCTGACAACTTGTAGACCCTCCTTAAGATGGTACTCAAGGGTTTCAATATTCCATCTAATTTCCACGAGAAATCGAATATCCATTTGAAATACCATATATAATATACCAAAAGAAATATCTTAAAATTATCTATCCAATGGCACTGGTCTGGTAGCAATCTGAGCACTCTGTGAAAAATTATGAGTTCTGCAATCCTGCTGTCGTCATGAAACCCCCCCCCAAAATGGTTGATTTTAAATCAACAATATCTTCACTTCCAGAGCTCCAATTTGGCTGATTTTTTTTTTTCAAAATCAACTATTTTTGAAACAGGAACTCAGATCTGTAATTTTTTCTAGCAGATTCGACCTCAAGGTGCTACAAAAATTAAAAAAAATCATGTCATTGTCCACGGAAAACACCTTGAAAAATTGCATATTTTAAAATGTCGATATCTTGACTTCTCAGACTCTGTTTCAGACGATTTTTTTTTTTTAAATTGGGTTTTTTTATGAGAGGAACTAAGATATACAACCCGTTTATGCAAATTTTGCATAGAAATATACATAAATTGTCTCGAATTTCGCATCCCTCTTTTTCTTCTCCAAAAAAAAATGCAAAAATAAAAAAGTTTCCCACACTTCTTGCCAAGGAAAGTGCTCTAATACCAATTGTTAAGAACCAAATATCTGAATACAAAATACCACAATAGTACCAAATATATCTAAATACAATCACCACACAAAATATTTGGAACAATATAGAAAACCACAACTTTATTATAAGAAAACCCTTGAGGTAAGGCAACACCATACAATGAATCCTATTATGGAAGGGATCCTCTTCTATTCACTTGCCTCTTCGAGGGGTAAACCTCCTAATGAGCTTCAGCTCCAAATACAATATTTCTCTTCATATCCCATTACATTGCTTGAACCACTTTATATAGTGCTACCAACCACCTAAGAACATTCTAGAGGAGGAACCTTCTAGAAGTGTAACCTTCTAGTAAGTCCTCTTACATTTATTATATCTAACTATCATAGTGGGCCTTATTTAATACTATAATCGACCTAGTCCACCTTACATTGAATGGCCTCCACTATTATCACTATGGGCCCTTTGTCCCCCCACTACCTCTCTATCTACCTAACACTTAGGATCCACCCTGACACCCACCTTGCAACAATATGACCCAAGTACTTGACCTTTGAGGCTCCAAAATCACATTTAGATTGTTTGAGGAAAAGTTGGTGTTGAGAGAGTAGATGAAGAACTCGTTCCACGTGAGAAAGATGGGATATCCAGGTTTTAATATAGATGAGAATATCACCAAAGAAAACTAAGACAAAATGACAAAGAAAAGGACGAAGACATGATTCATGAGGATTTGGAAAGTGGAGGGAGAAATGCACAAGACAAAGGGCATGACCAAGAATTCATAGTGGCCCTCATGAGTTTGAAATGTAGTCTTAGGAATGTCTGCCTCTTTCATACATGTCTGGTGGTAGCTAGAATGGAGATCACGTTTAGTGAAGAACTGAGCACCACTTAATTCATCCAAGAGATCATCAATGAAAAGAATGAGAAATTTGTCTTTTGTTGGGTGCGGGCCCATTTTGGAGTAAAGAAAAATTTTGGAGAATAAAAACAAATAAGGAAAAGACAGCTGGCAGGAAAAACAACACGTGCAAGGTAAATGTGCATGCAAAGGGGGAAATCATGTGAGGCACACATGCAAGAAGACCTAACCATGTTAGGGTTAGGGTTTTGGTAAGAGGATGTAATGGCTATTAAGACAAAAAAATGTATAAATAGGTACCTAGGAGGTCTAGGTTGGGGTTCTCAGTTGGTTACTATGTTGTACGAAGATTGAAGGATTGTAATTCCTATCTATTTTTTAAGTTGTTGAATGAGAGAAAATAAGGTAGATCTTGAGGGTTAGATCACAGGATGAGGTGCCTGGTGTGATCTAGTCTGCTTCATTATAGATCTCGAGTTGTGTATGATGGAGGCGCTGAAGTTTTGGAAACATAATAATAAAAGAGTAGAGCGGCCAAGTATTTGTGGACATAGTCCAGGAGGGGTGAGCCACAATAGATCATGTGTTGTGTGATTGAGTATTGAGTATTTCCTTTACTGTTAATGATTAGATGTTAAACAAATGCATGGATGATTTAGTTATATCTGTTACTTTACATGCATGAATGATTTAGTTAGATCTGTTACTTTACATACATGAATAAGGATGACAGATTAATCAAGATGAGATGAATGTTATATTAAACAAATAAATATAACAGACTTTAATCCCAGATCCCCACTCATTCCTAGGATGCAATCACCTGAGCATTGCAATCACCCATAAGAACTATCTCGGGTGAGACTGCGCAGTGCATTCTGTGCGTTGTGTTGCCTCCTTATTTACCAGGAGGGTTTATAGTTTTAGGGGGTTTTGTTGGAAACCAATGAGAATATAAAAGGGGATGTTTAGACCATGGAACCCAACTAAGGCGAAGATCGAGAGCTGGTTGAAAACAACGGAGCTGGAATTTTCTCAGAAAAATAACAAAAACCTGAAGTTAACACCGCACAAATATTTGGACAAGTACGTATTTAGCGACTTGCATGAAGTATTTTTCTGTGATTTCCTGCATGTGTTGTAGGAGTGGATATTGAGGTTGAAATACAACCACACTACAAATCGGATCAGATAGCTAGAGTGGAATTCTGTGGATATCGCGCAGTTACAACAAGTTGACAATAAATTTATGTGTGTAGTAGATTTCTGGTTAGACAACATTGTTGCAGGATTTATCACATAATTTGCAGTAGATAATGCGAAGTCTTATAAGGCAACACAACAAGATTTCCTGAAGGGACCTAGAGGTAGGTATGTTAGATCGTTGTATACTTCCATTAATGTTTTACTATATAACAAAGGTGTAATGACAATTGCATTGGACAACTAAACTTCCCTGCGTGCATGGGGGAAGGGGGGAAGCACTGATAAGGGATGGATAAAGGAAAGAAGGAGGAGGCCTTGGATCCAATCATGATGGAGGAAGACTAGATCAAGTAGATCATGGAAACAACTGGAAGAATGCCTAGTGGAGCACCCTATCAATACAATATGAACAATAAAATGAGATCCATAGCCGCGAGGGAAGGCTTGGAAAGTGATAAAGAAGAGGTAGTTGATCTCCCCGATGTGGAGTAGATTGAGGAAATATTGCGCGCGACATATGAAAGGAAGACAAGAGGTCCAAGAGTAGAAACCAGAGGTAGAACTCTTATCCATATTAGTGTCAGTGTGGAACCCATAAACCCATGTGCGACTAGTACACCAGAGAGAACACCACCATTTAGACAACCGAATTTCAGTGGAAGAAACACAACAGGAAGTACATTTACACAGGGAGAAACAACTGGGGGAGCCAAGTTAGGAAGAATTGGTCAATGATCTACACCGTGCAGAGGTAGTATTTCAACATTCAGGATGGAAGGACATGATCCCACCATCAGATTACCAGAATTCAATGGAGAGGCATCGGAGGACCCTGAGAAGCACTTGTTCATCTATGAGAAGATCTGGGAAGCAAAGAAAATCATAGATGAGGATACAAAACTTGCGCAATTAGCTATCACTCTAAGATACCATGCACTAGATTGGTACATGAGCTTAGCTACAAACAGTCCACCATGAACAACCAAAATGATTGTGGATATCAAGAAGCTGTTGATAAATGAATTCTAGAAGCCTAGCTCAAAGGATTAGTACATGAATGTGATGATAGAGATCAGACAAAAACTAGGGAAATCTGTCTGGGAGATTGACCAGAGATTCAAATGATTGAAGGAAAAACTGAAGTATGTCATGACAGATATGCAGCATAGGAATATGTTTGTGAATTCACTACTACCACACTTGAAATACCCTTTGAGACAACAAAAGTTTTAGACCCAGGCAAAGGCTCTACAGGAAGCCTTGCAACTAGAAGATAATGAATATTAGAAGACAGATCCAAAAATAGAGGAGTTGAAGGAGGACATGAAGAATCTAACATTTCAATTAAACCAGAACAATGGTAAGGAAAAAAAAGAATTTGTTTGGTGTACCACATGTAGGACAAAAGGACATCACAAGAACGAATGCCCAACATTCACGCGATACATGGAATCAGGACTATCAAACCCTTTTCCATCAGGAGGAATATGGTGTGAGATATGTAAGACATAGGGGCATGATCCATATCATTGTCTAGTGATGCAGAAATACTAGACAGTGCCTAAGAGTTCATATTGCAACTTTTGCAAGTCAGTAGGCCATGATGACAAATATTGTAGGACAATGGAGCTGATGAGGGAAAGAACATCAGACACCTATAGGGTGCAGGAAGAAATGATGACAGGGAAAGCTGCACCATAGTTTAACCAAGAAATAGCCCCATATAACACTCTTCCGCAACAATATAACACTATGCATCTGCAGTACAATACTGTGCAACCACAGTATAATCCCGCATAGTAAAATTAAGTGCCTCAGTACAACGCATCACGAAAAGATCGAGCTGGCTTCAAAGGTTGAGGACGAGGTAGAGGAGGATTTGGAAGAGGTATAGGACTAGTGATATGCCATAACTTTCAACAAACAGGACACTATGCAAGAGAATGTCCACTCCCACCTGCGACATTATTGTTTTTTCGTGCATCAGATCATGACACAGAAGACTGTCCGACACTATTGAGGAAGATCTAGGAAAAGAGAAATCAAAACAATCAGAATGTTAAATGGATTTCTGCAGAAGCAAGGGATGATGCACAAAATATCAACATAGTTATGCATGGAGGAGCTAAGACAAGAGATCACGTAGTAAGACAAGATCCAACACAACACTAATGGGTGAAGAAGAATGCCTAACCATAGAAGCAGTTTGATGCACAGAATGAAAATGAGATATTCAAGCAAGCTAGACAATAATTCATGAAGCTAGACATTGCGTCTACATCAATTATGTATCATACTCAGGACATACCAACATACAAAATTCCTTCATCGCTGGATCACACTAATGAAGAACAACCCCTGGGACAAGTATTATAAATGATTTTCTGCAATCCTGTGTTAAACTACTAAATGATCCATCATCTGTTAAAGTGTTACAAAATATGTTCGAAATATGTAACACAGACGTAGAGGGAAAGATAGAACATAAAACAGTTAATCATCTACATACAAGGAGGAGAACAAGTAGAGAATTCAGACTAAATGCCAACATTGGAGATTTCAACATGGGGGATATTTGATCCGAAATGATCTTTTAAACGTCAATGGTTGAGTTATTTTGCATGAGTCAAATTACCATTTAGGAACTTAATGAAGTGGAAGAATTAATGAAGAAACATAGCATCCATTAAGCAATATAAAGATCTGGAAATAAGAATGAAGAACAACAAACCATAAAACACCAAAGTGATAACGGAGTTCGACAACCTCGCCTACGTCTCTGGGACTTTGTCTCATTGGGTGAGGATTTCTTATTTATGTTCTAAGCTTTAAATATACATCATGAAAGTGCCAATGGATTACAAAAATGAGTTGGTCGTGTTCTACCAGATCTCAAGAACCCATCAAAATTGACGGCATTGAAAACATATGAATGAAGCTGCTAGAAATGGCCCGCAAAGGTGCCCTCCTTAATAGCCTCCTTGCATAAAATTGGATTTGCCTCAATATTTCAACAACATTTATCTACTTTTAACTCTCCCTCCATGACTTCAAGAGCCTATGGTTTATATAGGCCTGAAGTTGGTAACCATCTCCCAACTTCCCCCCAAGATATGACCTCAAAAAGGGCACAAGATCCTCAAAAAATTGATTAAATTTCCAAAACCTCTTGAAGAAATCCATAAAAATCATACAAAATAGTTTTAAAACCCACTTTGGGCATAAATTCAGGGTGCAACCCCCAAAATCCATGCTCCTAGGCATATGGAGTGTTGTCATGTGTCCAAGCACTAAGGCTTGGTGCGTTGGCCCCCTTACCGTTCAACTCTTGGTCATGTGGTGCATCCATGGGACCTCGAGCTAGTCTCCACGCGCCCCAAATTTTTTTAAGCTCTAGTTGTTTAGACCCCAGGTTATGCCCTTGGTCGGTGGGCTAGCCCGACCGACCGGGGATAACCCCTCATATCCACGCCCAAACGATATGCATCAAGGTTCATATTTACATACACATAACTGAGGTTTGGCCATAACAAATCCATGCCAAACAAACAACGGAGGTAGTGGTCATATGATATGGTCCTGTGGTAAGTGTTTTGTGATGGGGCTGGGGCTAATCCCCAACCCTTACTCTACCTGCCATAACACACATGTAACTTTAAATATAAGTTGTAAATGTTATGGTATAAGCACTACCCTTGGGTGGGTTGGCTAGCCCAGCCCTTCCAAGTCTTATGCCCAGATCAGAGGTCACAGGGTCGAATCCTGTAATCTCCAAAAAACTTTTTCCATAACAAAAACAAACCAATAAATGGCTGCCATGTGGCAGTCCATGACGAGGCCACGTGGCACCTTACCACTTGCCAACAAAATTCCATGTGTCAATCGCCGATTCATCCACTTGTATGCCTGCATGTCTTCCCAGTCAGCAACCAACTATACTTGCCACATCATCCCATTGCCACGTGTCGTATGAACCTACCACATCAGCTATACAGATGTGCCATGTATCACCCTTGTAGTGGTGCCACATGTCACACCTTGAATCAACCACCTGTACCTATCCATGTCAGCGCCAACACACCCTGCCACATCAGTTGTATAGTCATATGGCCTGTACAGTCAGCTGCCACATCAACATTGTACAGACTATACAGACTATACAGTCAACATCTTTTTTTGCTTGTTTGACAAAACAAACATATCGCGATATCTTGAGCATACAATGTCCGTTTGAGCCCGTTCAAGTTGCATTGGGTTCGTAATGTCGAGGAATATGCACACATTTATTTTGAAGAGATTTTGAGAACTTTTGTTTTTAGGCCTTTCTGAGCCCCATCTTGGCTTCGAGATCCATTCTAGATCACACCTCCCCACTAAAGATATTTTGGTCCTCCAAAAGGTTACAAAATGGACCTTACTGATTACATACTCATAAGGACAAAAACAAAACACTATGTTGTACAAAAATGATGTTATAACAGGTCATCATTTCAACATGTATGATTACATTAATGGAAGCAAAATACAATGAAGATGTGACATCCACTTCCGGAAAAACCAAGTGGATGGTTTCTTTCCTTAATAGTGTTCCTCTTGCTTCACTGGTAATGCCTCTTCCTTTGTGAATACATGTGCAATCCTTTTGTCCTTCTTTGGACGAAGCTCTGGATTAAGCTTCCAACATTTGACCTTTTGATTTCCACCCTTGTTACAAGAAGTGCAGTGAGTTTTTGGCATCCAGACTTGTTTTCCCTTCTCTTTATTCCATTTTGGAGTTGAGTCTTTATGTCGTGTCTCCTTCTTGCTCAACATAAACTTCCTATACAAATATTGTCTCTTCCAACACTTGGCCACACAATGCTTAGATGAATGACAAAATGTACAAGGATAGATATTCCACAAGTTTCAGATTACATGATTATGTTTTTTATAATCAAAAAGAGAATTGGAAAAATCATTACCATTATACCTATCTTGCTAAACTTCACTTTTCTTTGGGAATGATTTGCATTCACTATCACCATCAAGGAGTGATACACCAACACCTTTCGTGAAGTGTTCCTGCAATGACTTAAGCTGATCATTTGAAGAATCACTTGCTTCCAAGGCTTTGGAACCCATATTGGAGAATGCTCCAATCTCCTCTTTTCCATATCCCAATCCTAAATAACGAGGTATTTCCACAACCTCTATGGGATTAACAATACCTTGGCCCTTATTTCCAAGGCCCTTTCCTTCATAACCCATATTGGTTAGCAATTTCAAACCTATACCTCTTGTGTGTTTTTCAAATGCACCAAAAGAACCATCTTGATGGGAACATTGCAAAATTGATGAATGACTTCCACTGCATACCTCAGAGATGTTTTCTGAATTCGGTGTAGAAGGAAATTCCTTCAATTCTTCTTCGCTTTTGTTGTTCTTTGAATATTTCCCTTGAACCAATCTCTTCCGTTCCAAGTAATCTTCATACAACACTTTCACCATCTCTGACATGGAAAAGAGAGTTTTTCGCATATCCTTCTCATCTTGAGAAAGTCCCTCTTTAGATGCCATTTTCTCAACTGAGATGAGCTTTTCCCTGGTAAACATGTAAACTCAAAATCCAACCGTCAACTAGCTCTGATACCACTTGATCCGAAAATGATCTTTTAAATGATAATGGTTGAGTTATTTTGCATGAGTTAAATTACCATTTAGCAACTTAATGAAGAGGAAGAATTAATGAAGAAACATAACATCCATTAAGAAATATACATATTTAGAAATAATAATGAAGAACAACAAACCATAAAACACCAAAGTGATAACAGAGTTCGGAAATCTCGCCTATGTCTCCGGGCCTTTGTCTTAGTGGGTGAGGCTTTCTTATTTCTGTTCGAAGATTTAAATCTACATCATGAAAGTGACATTGGATTGAAAAAATGATATGGTCATGTTCTACCAGATCTCAAGAACCCATCAAAACTGACGACACTGAAAATGGATGAACGAAGCTCCCAGAAATGGCCCACAAAGGTGCGCTCCTCAATAGCTTCCTTGCATAAAATTGGCTTTGACTCAATATTTAAACATCATTTATCTGCTCTGAACTCTCCCTCCATGGATTCAAGAGCCTCTGGTTTATATAGGCCTGAATTTGGTAACCATCTCCCAACTTCCCCCCAATATCTGGCCTCAAAAATGGCCCAAGCTCCTCCAAAAATGGATTAAATCTCCAAAAACTGTTGAAGAAATCCATAAAATTCATACAATATAGTTTTAAAACCCACTTTGGGCATAAATTAAGGGAGCAGTCCCCAAACTCCATGATCCTAGGTATATGGGGCACTGCCATGTGCCTAAGTGCTAAGGCTTGGCATGTTGTCCCCCTTACCATTCATCTCCTGGTCATGTGGCACATCCATGGGACCTCGGGCTAGTCTCCACGCACCCCAAATTCTATTAAGACTTGGTTTTTTAGACCCCATGTTACACCCTTGGTCAGTGGGCTAGCTCGACCAATCGGGGCTAACTCCTCATATCCACGCCTAAACAATATGCATCAACGGTCATATGTGTTAACATTAATTCTTGTAAGAAGAGGAGGTGTTTTCTCTCCTTTCAAGCCTGTGGCGTGAACTGTGAAGAAATGAGGCTTAAAAGTCTAACACATTCATTTTGTCCAAGGTTGCGTCCATGAGTGCAATGTGCAGTGCATAAAATCTCCATTTCAGGTTTAAAATGTTAGCAGACGAGTGATCCGGTATTCAATGGCAAGGATCAATCAATGGAGTAGATTGTCGATTGATGGGTAATTGCAGTCAATGGAGTTGCACCAAGTTTAGCGCAAGAGATAGCGCTTAATATCACTGATATGATCACGACCGTTCGATCCAGTCGGGACACATGGCGCCTGATCGTCCCTCGGTCGCGATTTTGGCTACCGGGGCTTCGAAATACAAGGGCCATCTCCTCCACTTCATCTGGAATCCCCGGTGCACGAAGTCTCGAAAGCGCACATATTCTACAAAATGATTGTGGCCATTCGATCTAGTCGGGACATGTGGCGCCTGACCAGGCTCGGTCGCTATTTCGACATTTCAGTTACCGGGAGTCTAAAAGACAAGGGGTCGGCTCCTTGCCATCCCCAAAACGCGAAATGCGATAGCCCCGAGAGCCCGGCCCATAGTCATGGCCTAAGGTTCGGTGGAAAGGCGGGGCCTAAAGAAGAGGACAGGGGGACTCGCAGGATATTTGAAATGAAAAGTGCCGATGTGATCGAAACCGTCCACCCTAGGGACACATGGCGAAGATCTAAGGTTTCACAGATTCAATAACCGGGAAAATGAAGATAGCATAAATCATGTATCCTTGGTGCGTGAAGTCCTGAAAGGATCAGGACCGATGATCAAGGGAGGATCTCAACCATCCAACCAAGGGACGTGTGGCACATGATTGGTGCGGTCGCGACTTCGGCTACTAGGGTTTTGAAAAACAAAGGCCGACTCCTTCCCTTGCATCTGGAATCGCCGAATCCTGAAAATGCAAAAAGCGCCTTTGGAGACAAGCTCGTCTCGACATTTCGTCTACCGAGACTTTGATAGAACAAAGGATCGCTCCTACACTACATCAGGAATTTCCGAAACGCAAAGCACCAAAAGGGCCCAGGCTAGAAGCGGTCCCACATTTAGATATTCATCTAGGCCATCCATTCCAGGGACGCGTGACGCATGATTGGGCTCAGTCGTGACTTCGTCTATCGAGACTTTGGTAGAACAAAGGATCGCTCCTCCACTGCATCGAGAATCACCAAAATGTGAAATGCAAAAGGCCTCTGGCTTGGGCCCATGGTCATAGCGCTCGATCACATTCAGCAAGCCCAGGAGACAGTCAAAGCGCCCATCCTCCCAAGCATCTCTAGGGTCGTCCGAGCACAGGGGACACGTGGCACTTTTTGAGTCTTTCGCGGATTTGGTGTTGGGGACTTTGAAGAGAAAAGAAGCAAGAACTCCCAGTGGGAGAATGCCCGAAAGAATCTGGACCATTGATCAAGAAGCAACAACCAAAGAAAGGCTACCATGCTGTCTGAGTGTAGAGTTGATTGGGGTTGTTCCCCATCCCAAGGAAGTAGTTATTGAGGTGGTTGGTGGTGGTTAGACATTGTCTCCACCATAAATGGAAAGCCTAGAAAAGGACTCGAGACAGGTCAATTCTTCTGTGGGTGCCAGGATTCCGATTGTGTCTGGTATAAGCAAATGACTGTCCAGAGACTGCAGGTGTAGTCTGCTAGTGAACATGCAGATGTAATGTTTTTAATGATAAACCTAAGTTTTGATGCTGTTATTGGTTTTGGGTATATGTAGGCAATTTTTCCATTTTGTAAGGATCGATGGTAGAGCAGAGATCCCAACTGTAAAGCCTTAGCACAACCTCTGGTTATCTGGTTATAGACCGACATTTTGAGACTTCTTGTTTAATGGCAACCAACCTCTTCCTTTTCCTTTTCTCTCTGAAGCTTAAAGCTCGGGCATGGATGATCTAGTCTGGTGTTGTAATAACTGTATGATGCATGTTTAATTATATTAGTTCTGCAACATTTTAAGTTTACTTTGAAGTCTCTCAGGTTTGAGAGGATCTCATATTTGAGACTTTTCCCCCTCTGATGGCCTGCTGGAAGATCGGATGTCCAGAGCAGACTCTTTTCCCTTTTTCACTCACCACTATGCAAAAATTATTGGCTTAAGTTAGATCAAGGCCTCACCTGTCTTTGCTACTTCGACCCAGTTTTTCTGAGTTAAACGATATTGTTCTGAGTTTACTTCCATTCGATCGCCCTTTATAAACAAATTGTGACATTTAAATTGATGGGCCTCAGGCTTACTCCTGCCGCAATCCAGGAGTGACTTCTGACGCTAACATTTCTGGTGTCGTTGTTGGGGATGAAGTTGAAAATTTTCCCTGGGGTAGAACGACATTGAGCCTCTAATTCTGAAGGTGCATCAGACATCGGAGCCCTTGAAGATTTCTACTGTGCACTTGGTGACTCCATTGTGGCGAACCTGCTATTTTAGTTGTGGCTTCTAGAGGTAGACATACGCGATCCCATCCACAGCTGTCTCTAGCTACCCCTAAAGCTGATCCGCAGGCAATTTTCAGAAGAGGAAAGGCCTTTGAAGGAGAAAATTCCACAACTGAACCAGGTAATTTTCCATCTCCTTATGTAGAAACTCCATTTTCTTCTTCTCAGCTTCCCAACAGACCTTTTTCTGAAGTCTCCCGTTTCCTGAATTTCGGAAGTGTTCCTGCCAATTTTTCTCCTCCTGGTCTGGGATTAGAAGGAGAAATCCTTGTCATTCCCCTCTCACCTGGAAGCCCATTTCCAGTATTCACTGTTCAAGCTCCTTCTCCTCCGAGTTCTCCTCCACCTAATATTCCTATGGTAGGAACAAATCCCCCCATAACCAGAATGGAAGCCATAATAGCTGCTAGGTACACTCCCCTTTTGCTACCTTAGCCTCTCAACGCCCTTCCGATAGATGGTTACATCAAGCAGCTGTTTAAGTTTACAGGTGAGGGGGACATAGCTGCATAAGAACACCTTGAAGCCTTTTATAGTTTTATAGATGATCATGTTATCATGCATGCAGACATATGGATGAGGATTTTCGTCCATAGCCTTGAGGGTGAGGCTAGAAAATGGTTTAGGGCCTTGCCTCCTGGATCTATTGATGGGATTGAGGCTTTGGATAATGCTTTTTTGAGACAATGGGGAGACAAAAAAGACTTCATGTATTACATGATAGAGTTTGGGTCTTTGAAGAGAAAAGAAGGAGAGTTTGTCTCTGATTTCTCCAAAAGATTTAATAAAATGTACAATAAGATCCCCGCTGAGATAAAGCCCTTAGAAGCTTTTGCAAAGATCACTTATGCTAGCACCTTTGATCCCAATTTTTGCCTCCTGTTGAGGGAAAGGAGAGCCACCACTCCGGCTCACATGCAGGATGCAGCCATGGAAGTAGAATCTAGCATATTGGCTTTTGACCAACTAAGGAATAAGGCTGATAGAGACATACCCAGGAAGAAACCTGAAGCCTCCCCATCCCATTCCTCTCTCCTTCCCCTTCAGACAGATGAGGTAACTAAAGTGCTGAAATCTCTTTCGGCTAGGATGGAAAGGTGGGAGTTAGAGGGGAAGCCCGTGTATAGAAATCCCCAGAATACTGATAATAGAGGTTTTAGGAGGCCTGGTAACAATGTGCCATAGGCTTTGCCAAGGGAACAAAGGGGAAAAGATAGAGATGATAAGAGGATTCAGACCCCTCTCCAAAATAACCTAGATGCTCATGAGGAAGGAGAGGAGATGGATAAGCTCGACCCTGAGATTCACTGCATTGAAGACACTTCCCCTTTTCCCCATTTGACTCAATCTGCATATGAAGAATCCATTATCAACACTCAAATCAACAAGTTGAGTAAAGGGGGAAAGGCTAGCAACACTCCTAACAGATACCATCTCAGGTCAAAGAAGAAAGAAGGGAATTTTGATAGCCATGATCAACCCCTCATAGTGGAAAGGCCTGCTAAAGCTGCAACAATCAGTACTAAAGAAAAGAAAACTCAGAACACTTCACCAGTAGCCAAAGAACCTGTCTTCGAGGTAAGGGAAGCTCCTAATCCTTTTTCCTCCTTTAGTTTTGAGCACGAAATTGAAAATATTAGGATTCCCGTACCCCTCTCAGAACTAGTTAAAAATGAAGATTTCGAAAGATCCCTCTCCAAACTGCTACAATCTGAGTCCCCCCAGCCTTCCACAGACTCAATAAATCTTCAAGATGAAAAGCCAATAGTCATCCTAGGTCCCATGGTAGAAGACATAGATGATTCATCCCCTCCCTTCTACACATCCCTGAACATACATGATAAGGTGCTGCATAATTGCCTCATGGATTCAGGAGCTTCCCACAACCTTATGCCCAAAAT
>SNQJ01S0068077.1:39486-54788 GCA_010110895.2 Picea sitchensis | reverse complement strand
GACTTGTCAGGTGCAGAAATCAGAGGGATGATTAATGGGAGCCAATTGAAGCTCTACAAGGACAGTTGACTAGCCACCGCGCAATAAAAAAGAAAAAATAGTGGAAAAATAAAATAACAAAATGAAAGAAACAAAAAGGGCACAATGCGTTGGAGAAAGAAAGATCAAGCACACTAAGGAACACAAAATCGATGAGGAGAAGGACAACGGTCACATACAAAGGGAAACAAGTGGGAAAAGCAAAGTCGTCAAAAGCAGGATGACATGACAACACTAGGCGGAATTAAAGGATGACAAGGACTGATGGGACACCACATTAAATGCACCAACTGAAGACGGAAAGGAAGAGTAAGGGAAAGTACAAAACCTTTGGATATGCATTGAAATGGTATTTAAGGTGCATTAAAACCCTTAATGAAGGAAGGGTCATCGACAAGCTTCATGGAAAACCCATACAACACACAGACATAGGAACAAACAGTTTATTCGCGAAAGAAGAGTAGACAGAGAGAAATAGAGGACAAAAAAAACAGTGTGAGTTCACAAAGGTCACATAGACCACTCAAACCCAGTAAACAGTTGACATTCACCACCATGGAACTGCCCAAGAAAGTAGAAGTGAGCCAGACCACCAGAAAAACTAGAGTTCATACTAGGTCACGAGGACAGGAAAAAGGAGGTGAACAACAACTGCCAGAGATCATCAACATCGACAAAATCCTATCCCCAGAAAAAACACCAGTGAACTCGACACCCATACTGGAATAAATCCAACAGCCAACACTAGAGGGCATGGATACAGACATACCAACAGAAGTATAGGAGTCGCAGAACCAAGAAGTAGAAACCCTAAAGGAGGTACAACCAGAGAACACCGGAACAGCTCCGAAAAGCAATGGAATGAAGCCGAATTGGGATGCAACAATCGAGCTAGACAAGTCTCAAATAACCATATCAGACCACCCACCAAAGGGAGCGGTCGAGGATATCATGGGTCATCTAGAATGACAGACTGAGGAGAAAATGGAAGTCGTGGGAACTTCGAGCCAACCACCGCAATAAAGGAAAGATAATATACAGATACCCAAATCAACTCGCAAGAAATCGACAATATAAATCATTCTACCACACATAACAGATGGGGTACAGGTAGAACCTAAAATACTGGGTCACATCAGGAAGCTCAAATACTCAGACCATGACATAGCAAATGAAGACAAGTTCCTGGAACTTGAAAAAAGTGTATACATGGAGACAGTGGGCATGAGTTGGTTTGGGGAACTGCTTAATCAGCCACTCCAATGGGCAACTAGATTGCAGAAGATAGGAATTTTAGGTCTTGTGGGACTATTACATTTTCGCAGGGGTCAACATGCAACAACATGCGTCAATCAGCTGCTTGTAGTCACACATGGCAGGGACATTTGGTTGTACAAGCTCATGTCGATATATGTAGAGCTTATCGCGAACATAACAGGATTTCTAGCTCCGGGCATGGATCCTGCGCAGTTTTTGGATGACAAATCTAGGGAGAAAGTGCTAGCAAAAGACATGAAGAAAAATTATGGCACTGACAAGGGAACAAGAAGGATCATTATCAAGTGGATCAACGATGCTGTAACACAACTGGGAAAAAATATCTTAGCTTGCAAGATGCTAAGAAAATGTCATAGGGAGGAAGCCTCAGCTGGAGTCATTTCAGTTGCAGATCAGTGCGCAGAAGGCACCTCAATGAGCTAGGAACCATATCTCTTCAACCTATTCCTGGATGACTGCAAGGATGCGCATGATCTAGGAACAAAGTTACAATATTCATGGTTGATCAAACTAATAGCCTTCATGGGATAGAGAGAGCCAAGGTACATAGTTTTTGGCACTAGACCCAAACCAAATCAAGGGGAATTTTTTTTTTTTCTCAGAGCCAGGACAGAGGCCAGAAGAGAAAAGGCAAATGGGTCTATCTTTGAAGGATACCTACATGACCTACACGAAACCATCTCCAAGATGTGGAGAATAAAACCAGAAGCTGTTGCGCGATATGGGGACATCGCCAACTTCCAGGACACACGACATATAATGTGGATACAAGCAAGGAAGGATCCAGATAAATAGTGGTTGCAAATGCACTACTGTATCACAGAGGGGGACATCGACATGGTCATCAAAAAATGGGACGATGAGTGGAAGACTCCCGTCCTTCCCTAGGAAATACCAGAAATAACAATAGAAGAAGAGGCAGGGCAGGGAGAGACCCAACCAAAGGAAATTCAAGTTCCCAAGAGATGAATAATGAGCCAGGGAAAAGCAACACAGATAGAAGAAGGTCCAACGGAGACAGGGACCCAGAATGGAAAGAAGGATAATACATAGCCAGCCACAGAGCAACAACAACATGCCGAGCCCATGCAATAGACCGAAGCAATGTCCAACACACAAGTAGTAGGGGAAAACAAGAGGCCATCCATGCAGATAGGAGGCGTGCGTAAGAAATCAAAGGTAGAAAGAACACTGCTAGAGTATATGATCATGGATGACGATGGGGAAATGATAGCCTGAATGGTCCATGAATATCTATTCGAGGACTTCGACCATGATGCACACCATAGGGATAGGATTGAAGAGAAATTGGTAGACACGTGACATCTCCTCAAGAAAATCAGGGAAGGGCAGCCATAAAGCAACAGGGTATTCAAACCATTAGCACCGTAGACAGAAGGAAGAGTGCAATAAGAGGAAAAGGAGTTAGTCCAGGAAATACTGCAGTTGCACGTAACATTCCATATCAACCCTAGTATGTTGCACATGGAAAAAATTGTGGGGTAGATACCCTTTAAGGATGATGCAGCCCCGCAAATCCCTGATAGGGATGCATGACCTCCGGGTCTTGGATCTCTGATTCTTGATTCAAAAGACTCTATGGAAACTTAAAGGTCCCCCTCTATATCTAAGAACACGCCCCCTTGACTTCTTGGTGCAGGTTTGACAGTAACCTACGACCTTCCCCTTTCTATTTGTTTGAAAAATCAGAATGTCAACATTAGCTCCCTTTCAGATAAGCCCTCACTTGATATGACCTGGGGCTATGACCACGTGATTGATGGCGTGGTCATAAGAGGTTTGGAGTTAAACCAATTTTGAGCCTGCAATGCTCCTACAACCTCCACGCGTCCCCTTGGAAAAACCATGGTTCAAATTGCGGTCCACCTTTGATTCCTTAACCTCCTCACAACTTTTGTCCCCGCAATAAAAGGGATCGTCGATCTCACGATCTTGATGATAAATTCCAATCAACGCTTCAAATATGCGCCCTTTTTATCTACGGACCAAATCTCCTTCCTATGAATCAAAGGTTGAGGTTCTCTTTGCAATTCTGAACTTCGGGAGTTTGAAATCTCAAACTCGGCTTCCTTCCATACTTCACTTCTCCGGAATTGGCGATCTATGGACACCTGTCCCGTAAATCAATGGCCTAGTATTCACCTAGGTGTTTGAAATTTCAACCTAGATCAACGATCCAATGACCCTCCTGTCAATCGATGGTTGATATTTCCTTCAGGGCTTAGGACTTTTGAGATTTCAAATCTCAAACCTCTTTTCTCCAATGTATTTTACCCGAGGTCTAAAATCCGTGTCCCCTCTAATCCAACGATCGAGGATTACTTCGGGAATTTACCTAGAGTTCATGGATTCACACCCTGTCTCCCTTGCTAGTTAGATGGCTCAGATTCACTTCGGGTGATCTAATGGATAAAATCTACTTCAACTCTCCAAACTTCTGAGATCTCAAATCTCAACTTAGAGACTCAATACAAAATTCCTGGAGCTCACGATCTAATGTTGCATGTTCATCTCCGTATCGACAGCTCTTGTTGCTTTCAAGACTCTGGCCTTTGGCGATTTCAAATATCAATAGCCACAAGTCTTCGGAGTGAATCCTTCTAGAGTCCATGATCTGGTGACACCTGTCCAACCCCATATCAATGACTATCATCCACTTGGTTGTTCAGGCTTCGGTGATCTTGAATATCAGAATTCTCCTTCACTTTCTCTTGGAGTCCATGCTCTTTCTCCACGTGTCCCTTCCGGATTTGACGGTCCATAATCTCTTCGGGTCTTCAATGATTTGACTCTTCATCTCTTTGGTGCTTCAGCTCTTCGACTCCCTGGTGCTTCGTCTCCTTAGCCATTTGAGTTCTCAAACTGAAGCTCCAATGGGATTTTCCCTAGAGCTCGCTATTTGATGACAAGTGTCCCCTCGCAGATCAACAACTCTCAACTCTTCGGTTGTCCGACCTTTGGGTGTTTCAACGTCACAACTTTCATCTCCATCATGGATCTCCTGGCCCATTGACATGTATCCCCTCTGGATCCAACGGTCCAGATCTATTTTGGCCCTTCGAACCTTGAGATATTTTTTCTCTCGTGCATACGAGCATTACGACTCGTGCACCTTTGTTGGCCCTTGACCAAGTTTTGAGGAACACTTGGTCATATTTGACCGTTTTGGGGACTTCGAAATCCTACCAAAGATGGAGCGCCAGGAGATGTAGAGATCATAGGATCTCAGTCCACTTTTGGGCCCATTTTAGGGTTTTTGGGTTGATGTAATGGGAAAGGGATGTCGGCCCATAGGTTTACCCATGCTTAGGCCCACTTTTGTAATGTATAAATAGATACTTATGCAATGTAACAATGGGTATGGCTTAGTGCTAGTAATTAGATATGTGTGATCGGATATGGATTGTAGATTCTCTGTGCATGATTGTAAGAGGCTTGCTGAGCTAAGTGCAAGTTGTTGTAAGAGGTTGTAGAGGGCTTTTTGCTGAAGTGCAAGGAAGAAGGATCTAGCGAGCTACGCAAATATTTTGTCCTGTGCGAAGTAAGGGTTTTGAGTGGCTTTATGCTATAACCAATTGAAGACACTAATAAATAAGAAGAGTTGGTGGATGTAGCCCCAGGGTGGGGGTGAACCACGCAAATCTCTATGTGATGCTTTGTGCTTCGGCTTGGTGGGTTTATCTCTTTATTTGCTAAGTGCTTCAATATATTTAGATAGACCTACTTATACTTTGCGCTTTTTAGATGTGTATGAATGTTATATCTGATATGTATGAAGATTATTAGTGCCAATACACTGGATATGATATATTTTACTATTGCTAAGTGTTGAAATATCTTAGATCTAAGTTAATGCTGCGATGCTCTACGTTATCTGAGAAGTATAATAAGGGTTGGATATTGATGAATGATTGATGCTAAGTGCATTGTAAGTGATATAATCACATATCTGTGTCCCAACTAAGGTTGCATACACCTAATTCTTGCAACCACCTCTACCTCTACCTCAAGTGAGACTTCATCTACTTCACAGGTGTTGTCGAAAGGGCCCGTAGTTAGGGCTTTGTTGGTGTGCTCTTGAGCATTGAACCCTGGGTATTCCCCTGTGCCAAAAAATGGTTCCGTTGTCGGGACCTGAAACTGTGATTGCTGGGAACTAGAGAAGAAAAATCTTTGTGATAAGAAAGCTCTGTGTGTAGATTTGTTGCCCTAGTGCACAGTGTTCTACTTAACCTGTGAAGCTTTGTGCCAAGAAAGAAAGGTCATATTTGAAGAAAGGAAGATTAGATCTAAAGAAGAGAAGCAAGATCCAAACACTTCGTGCTCTAAGAAAGGTAAAAGTGGAAATTTCTGAAAGAAAGAGGTCAGATCTGCAGAAAAGAGGTAAGATCTGTAAGCTCTGTTCTCTGATAAAGATAATAAAGTTCTAGATATGAAATCTTTGTGCTCTGTAGAAGTAAGATAAGCAAAAAAATTTGTTTCTAAAGCATGGATCTAGGTATTTTTGATAGATTCGGTCCTAGGGCATTAATAGAAGAAAGGAATTTTGATATGAATAGATCTAAGAAGCATAATGATAGATATGTTATACCTATGAATAGAAATAATGTTTGGACTAACAAATGGATGCAGGATCCTAGAAATATTTTTTTGCAGACTAGCTACCATGATCCTGGCCCGTAGTACAAAAGAAGTTGGGGATCATTTAAGAGAAAGAGAGGATTAACCCTTTGTTACAATTGTAGAAAACTGGGACATCTAGCTAAGGAATGATCTGGTAGAGGACCTAGTTTTCTTTGTTACAAAGCTATGGATAATGAAATATTGGATTGCCCCAGAATGATTGCTAGGCTCTAAGGAATGAATTTGAACCCTAAGGTAGATCCAAAGATAACAGAACCTCAAAAAGAATCAGAGAAAGTATTAATTCAGATGAAAGAAAACCTGAATGAACACCGACATGTCAGATTATCAGAGATATTTAAAGAAAAGGAATGCATCGAAGTAAGGATGGGGGACTTCGACATTGATTGTGTTCTAGATGGGGAGACAGAGATGAATATCATGATAGATAGAACGTGCGAAGGTATAGGGAGGCCTGCCATGATTCCTTCACTAGGAGGAATAAGACTCTTTAGAGGAAAATTGGTAAACCTATGTGGAAGGCTCACTCAGATATCTACTAATTCTAATGGAAATTTGATTGATTAATATTTTGAGGTTAGTACATTTATTGAGGAAAACACCCCATTGACTATGTTACTTAGAAAACCTTGGATTGACATACGGAAGGAAGAAGCAAAAGTTTTTGAACTGAAGAAACAAGAATTAAAAGATTTCACGACTAAGAAGATTACATAGTTGATTGAAGAACAAAAGAATAGATCGAATCTCCTTAACACTAGAGACCCCAATGTCGAAGCTGAAAGAATGTCACAAGGCTCACAGAAGACTGAAGCACCTGTCCCAGAGAAAGAAAAATTATTACCTCGGAGAGAATCTCAACAACGCACACTGACTATGCTAAAAGAAGATAGGAATCAAAACGGAAAAATACAGACTAAGTTGAAGATTACTAGGAAGAAGGCTAGAAAGTTAAGTAAGAAGAGGGAGAAGATTGAAAAGTTATAGGATATTCTAGATGGAACATCGTAGAAAGAAAACTCGCAGAATGGGAGCTTCGCTAGGATATCATAACAATGACCTATGGCACTTCGCTGTGGCGAAGCAACATAGCCGTTGGGCCGATATACCCATTCGAATTCTGCCCTGAAAGGACAGAAAAGCATTGATGGCTCATCACCAGACCATTAGACCACACCATAATGGATAGAACCAGAGTTAAGGAAGCTCCATACATGTTGCAAAAAAATCGTTACAGATTTACTTATTTAATCCATCGCGCCATGCACGAAAGACACTTTTGCTAATCATGAATTTGAATCCAAAGACTACCTGAATTGTGAACCGTGATTACTCTTCCCTTAATCTCTACCTTACTACAGTATCTACATTACTTTGAGAACCTGAGCTATTGATACTGAGCATATATGTCTGACGAATTTAGCACAGCTGAAGAATCTGTAAGAGAGGTACTCGCTAGCCTCAGAGCCGAAAGAGTCATGTCAGAGCGGGGATTGTCTACAAGTTTACAGGTATCATAGACGAAAGGAGTGCAAGCCTCCCCATCGACTACTCGAGTAGGAATATCCCAAGCCAGCACAGAAAGAAGAACCAAACATAATGATGATATGGCCAATGCGAAGTTGGTTCCATCCATCCTACCTGCTTACATACCACCTTTGAGCGGTGCGATCAACAGAGATAGTGTGCCTAGAGACTTTGAGTACACTCTCATCATAGTGTACCTACCGAGAGGAGTACACGTAGTCCGCACAAATCACGACAACATCACAACATTGAAGTTTAGTGACTTCAACTTGGGGGATCGTAAAGTTTACAACACACTGGCCCCATACAAGCACCTAACCAGAACCAAGGGAAAGAATTCAAAGATCATCCCTCAACAATGGACAACGAACCTTGCATAGTCTACTCTGGTCAATGTTATGAATAGAACACACTTTAGAAAACACCAGGAGGTGAATTCTTGCATGAAGCTACTATTGGCAAGTTACCACAGAGGATACTTATGGTTGAACCATCGCATAACAGTTGATCCAATGCTGATCAACCGGATCACCGAGCTTAGCATGCAAGGCCCTGATCCCCATGATTACTATCCTGGAAAGACCATGGATCACGCTCTTGCTTAGAAGATCAAAGAAGACTATGGCGATGTTGAGAAAGGAACACGAGGATACAAGGTAGCTTCTATTGAAAGTGGCACAGTGCACCTCACATGTCAATTGATCGCAAGAAATTTGGTATGCAAGAATCGACCCACGCAAGTATCTGTCTTTGTAGTCGACCGCACAGGAAAGTGCACAGAGGGACTACAAATGAACGGGGTGAAGTACCTGGTGAATCAACTAGAGATTGATTGTAGAGAAGCCCAGGATTAGGGGCATGAATTTGACTTTAGTTGGATCTTGATACTCATAGCGTTTGTTGCATGGGAGCTACCGGAAGGTGCAACCTTCCCCGATCTTGACCACTTTGAGCCACTAGCTACGAAGTTCAGTACCCTATGGTACTCAAACGACATGAACAAGTAGTGGAAATCCAATGCCATATTTCATACCTACTAAACCCAGTTGAAGCTCACCATCCAGTCCAAGCCTCACATGACCCCGAATACTTTACATAGGTTTCGACCTTTGATAAAGTTCAGTGCAAACCACCATTTTATATATCTAACAAAACATGCTGATGAGAACAAGGAACAACTTCAATCTTATTAAAAGATGATAGAAGAAGAATTGGAGTAAATCACCAAGGAATGGTCGGTGGACCTCCTTATTCCTACAGACCTCGCAGAAGTATCCAACATTGAC
Source organism: Picea sitchensis (assembly GCA_010110895.2). Taxonomy (NCBI): domain Eukaryota; kingdom Viridiplantae; phylum Streptophyta; class Pinopsida; order Pinales; family Pinaceae; genus Picea; species Picea sitchensis. The sequence goes on along the minus strand of SNQJ01S0068077.1, from coordinate 45,993 downwards.
AGCCCAAAAGCTATGCAGAATACACCTATCCCCAGTAAGACAAAGAAAACAAAATAGATGAAGAAGGATGAGGATATCCAGGATGTAGACAACAGATCTGTAAGAACCGCATCTGTTACACTAGAGAAAGTAGGTAATGGAGAATACTTAGAGGAAGTTGAATAGTGGCCATAAGAAGAAGTATAAATCATAAAGAAAAGGAAGGGTTCGCCTCCAAATATTCCTCCCAAAAGAAATCAAAAGAACTCGTGACTAAGCTGAAGACTATGTTAACTCCAGATGACTTCATTTTTCTCCTCGCAACTATGAATGAAGCCATAGAAGAGATAACCAAGAAGCAAGAAGCTAAGCAAGAGACCATGTACAATAGAATCGAGATCAAACTCCAAAGAGTACAACAAGCTCTCTAATCTAGCCATGCCTCTCTGCCCCTGCTAGAAGGAACAACAGAAGAAGGAAATGAACTAGTTCAACTCCGCCAGAACAACACGGTCGAAGAAAGTCTTCGGAAGGCATAGGAAGAAACAATGCAGGCCACCCAGGCTTTAAAGAAAGAAAAAGAGGAAATTATTGAGCAATGTCGAGCTGCGCAACAAGAGAAGGACACTCTCCAAGTGAAATTTGAAGAAGACAGAGCGAAGATTCAAAAAGAGAAAGAGAAACTACTTGCAAAGAAGATTGGGATTGAAGAAACAATCAACAAAGAATTTTGTTCTGTGACTGTCTTAGAACAAAAGGCAGAGGACCCCATAGAATGCCAAATGATGATGCTTGATGAAGTTATTAAACGACTTCAACAAAGAGTCACAAACTTAGAGCTTCAGACCATACCACAGACCGCACAGGAAGTGCGTGACTAGTGATAAATAAATACCCAGAGCATCGTAGAAAGGATTAAAGCACTCTCTGAGTAATGGAAATAGTTAAGTAGAAAAAGTGTGAAGATCTACAAGAACCTAGCCAAGAACCCAGAATTGCATAAATTGGAGTCGCAGCTCCAAGAGGTGAAGTATGAAGCTGAAAGGCTACAGGTGCAGCTTAAGGCCCTATCACCCATAGAGAGAATGAAGAGGTTTCTAGAGAAACGCATAACCCAACAATGAATTCACATGCTTCTGAGTAAAGTAATGGAAGTCTCTCAACGACTTGAACTAGTGCAATAAAAATCATGCCAACTGTTCATTGAAGTTGAAATCTAAGGAATAGAACTTGAATAGGTTGTGAATACAATAGAACAATGCCTAGAAGGGTCGGTGAATGAGGCACTTATCCAGGAGTTCACTGAGGAAGAGGAAGTAGCAATGTGGCAGGTTGAAGCAGCTCGATCAAATATCAAGGAATTCGAAGCAGAATTGGTCAGATCTGAGTGACTCGGGACGAGTCACAGGTGAGTGTTGGGGGCTTGTTGTCCCTTGACCAAGTTTTGAGTAACACTTAGTCATATTTGATCGCTTTTGGGACTTCGACAGCCTGCCAAATATGGAGCGCTAGGCGAAGCAAAGATCACAGGATCTCGGTCCACTTTTGGGCCCCTTTTAGGGTTTTTGGGTTGATGTAATGGGAAAGGGATGTCGTCCCGTCGGTTTACCCATGCTTAGGCCCACTTTTGTAATGTATAAATAGATACTTAGGCAATGTAAGAATGGGGATGGCTTAGTGCTAGTAATTAGATCTGTGTGATCGGATATGGATTGTAGATGTTCGGTGCATGATTGTAAGAGGCTTGAAGAGCTATGTGCAAGTTGTTGTAAGAGGCTGTAGAGGGCTTTGTGCTGAAGTGCAAGGAAGAAAGATCTATCGAGCTGCACAGATCTTCTACCATGTGCGAAGTAAGGGTTTTGAGTGGCTTTTTTCTGTAACCAATTGAAGAAACTAACAAAGAAGAAGAGTTAGTGGATGTATCCCTAGGGTGGGGGTGAACCACGTAAATCTGTGTGTGAGTCTTTGTGCTTTTTCTTGGTGTGTTTATCTCTTTATTTGCTAAGTGCTTCAATATATTTATATATATATATACTTATGCTTTGCGCTTCTTATATGTGTATGAATTTTAGATCTGATATGTATGAATATGCTTAGTGCCAATACACTGGATATGATCTATTTTACTATTGCTAAGTGCTGAAATATCTTAGATCCAAGTTAATGTTACGATGCTCTGCATTATCTGCAAAGTATAATAAGGGTTGGATATTGATGAATGATTGATGCTAAGTGCACTGTAAGTGATATAATCACAGATCTGTGTCCAACTAAGGTTGTCGATACCTGAGTCTTGCGACCACCCCTGCCTCTACCTCGGGTGAGACTTCATCTACTTCACAGGTGTTACTGAAAGGGATGGTATTTAGGGATTTGTTGGTGCGCTCTTGAGCATTGAACCCTGGGTCTGACCCTGTGCCAACAACCTTCCTCTGATCAAACGGTTTCCAGCCCTTCATGCTCATATCCAATGGGTGGGATCCGTTCTTTCCTTTGCGCTCCCTCTTTTCACTCGACATAGATCTAATGGTATAGGTTCTTCTCTACAACCTATCAGATGGTTTTTTCCGCTTCTCCTCTTGAGCTTCCACCTTCTCCCGACTTAGAATGTTTTGTCAATATTCAAAAGGTCTCAGCCTTTGAACTTCCTTTTGTGAACCCGACTCCTTTTGGTCTCGCTTACACTTTTAAAAGTGTTATCTCTTCTGAGCTTATGGACTTAGAATAAGTCTGTCTCATACGTGATTCTTGCATTATCCCTTATGATCTTGATATCCTCAAATATTTTGACCTCCCACACACACCTTGCGTTCTTGGGATTTCATCAAACTCAAAATCCAAAATATTTCTTGAAAAAGAAATACTTCTCGCCCTCCTGGCGTTCTTCTGCTCGATGCACTCCTTGTAGAACTTGTCCTCACAGAGTGTTTAGTAACTCTGTTTCTCCCGAAATCAACACAGAATTCTTATGTGCACATTTGCATTGGCTCAATGGACACCTGACAGAGCTCTACAGAGTTCTCAGTAACTCTGATTCTCTCTGAACTCGATAAAGAGTTATTCTCGTACATTCCTTGCACTTCTACTGATGAAGGTTCAACAATATCCCTCCTGTGCTTTCCCTCGAGGTTAAACCTATGTCAACTCATTCTTTTTGGACTGTGTGCACTCCTTGCACTCGAAAACTCAAATACGAGAAACAATTGAAACTCATGCAATACTTCACTAGTTACGCATTCAAACCATGAAAATGCATAAAAACATAAAATGAACACAAATACATAAACACACAATATGCAGGAAAAACTACTTTTCTATTATCCCCATGTGTATATACAGATGATTACAAAAACTAGACTATAACAGAGTCCCAATTCTCTCAAGATCTCTCTCTCTCTCGGAACCATTCTACCTCTTGAGTCTCCTAAGACTCTCTCTCATTCTCCCTCTATCATTCTCCTTATGAAATCCGATACAATATCTCCTTTACAAAAGAGGGGCTCTACGAGCTCGTCCTCTCTCACCTAACCTCTTCTATTACATTGAAGTTTCATAAATGTTTACCCAGACTTGACTACGATCTGGGTCTGCTACAAGAAAACCTTTAAGTAAATCCAACCACTACCTGTACAAAGGCATGGCCCAACATTTATAGCCTTACAACATGAAAATCCATATAGGATTATTTCAAATTTAAAAAAATGGGAGGTTTAATGTCTCTCCCTTTCTCCATTACATGTTTGCGTGTTGGTGCATTCACTGAGGTGCAACGATTCCCCTTCATCATACTCCCCTACTAGTAAAAAAATGAACTCCTTATCATGAGTTCGTTAGTGTTGAAATCCTCCTAGATCCCAAATTCTTTTCTGGAGTTGTCCTCTTGCTCCTCTCCATCTATGTTGTTGCTGCTGCTACTTCTTATTTTTCTTTCTTACTACTATGGAAGGTACTCTTTTGTTCAACTCCTCTTTGTTGACTACTTCTGCTGACTTCAACATCAACTTCCTGGTCTCCTCTATCACCCTGCCCAGCTGCTCCAGTGGATGTCTCTTCTTATGCAGTCCTCTTTTCTACACTTTCTTCTCATCAGTGGGAGGATGTACTCGATCTCCCATGCTGTCTTTACTTCCCCTTGTGGCATTGAGTCTCCACCCTACTACAAATTCCATCCCTGCAGTCTCATCATCAAGTTGTTGCTCGACTTCCTCTTCTAATAGATTAACTTCTGTCATTTCTTCTCGTCTTGGAATATCTCCAACTCTCTCCAACCGTTCCTCTAGTTGGTACGCTCCTCCATCTGTCTCCAACTTGACTTGTTGGATGTTCAAGATTTGCACCATTAACCTTCTCTCTATGGCTTCCAATTCATCATATAGATAAAAAAAAATCTATGCTTCTGCTCCCTCTTCTACTGCAAGCTTCAGCGCTACAGTAATCTCTTGATCAACTTCTTGGCTGAAAATTTTGAGCAATTCAGACAAATTTTCTTCTCCTTTTGTTGGGGTAGACATGAGTTTCTTCTCTGTTTCTTCCTCTTTGACAATTTTTGTTTACTTTCTTTCTCCTTCGGCTGCACCTTCATCATGTGCAATGGTCTCTACTTGGTTGTTTGGTAGGAATATCTTGATCCCTCCAATAATTAGAATGCTCTTCTGATCTTCTTCCTAGATGGTGAAAGTTTTTAACTTGTCATCATCTTCATTCACATGGTCTACATGTCCACATGAATCTCCATTTATCATCACTCCTCATTGACATGAACTCACTTCTGAGCTCCCTAGACTTTCAAACAGTCTCATCTCCTTCTCCCTTCCCACTTCACAATTTGGGAATTCTCTACTACCCACCTGGCAGTCTATGAGATCAACCAATACCATATCGTTGCTCACTTGGTATTCTGAAATTTTGGCACTGCCCCCCTGGTAGTATACAAGACATCCACCTGGTCTCTTTCCATTGCCTACCTGGCAACTTGAAAGTCCATTTCTTCCCACTTGGTAGTTTACGAGATCTTCATATGACCTCTTCTCCTCCTCATCACTGAGATTTCTCCCAGTCTCTGGTTCACAGATGTGAATCAATTCCTCCTCTGTGTCACTAAGGTTTTTAGCATGCCTCAACCACCTTCTCATCAATATTCGTTGTTCTCTGGCCAACAATTTATTTACTAGCCACTTCGCCTTCTTCTTCATGGGCCACTCATACACCCAATGCACTTTTGCATCCTGCTACATTTTAAATGCAAGATTCTCCATTTGTGCTTTTATTTGATTGAAATCTAGATCCATCTCTAGATTTCATTTCTTCTTGTGGCCTTCTCTTTGACTGATCACGGGATCAAATTTTGCTCAATTTTCAAAGTGCTCGGATTGATATGAAAACAGTGCCATTGCGTCCGTCTCGTTTTCTTGATTCTGGCTGTATATTTACTTTCGCAAATGGAGTCCGTATGGAGGAGATATCGCTATTTGACCGCCAAGTCAAACAGGGAAAAATTTGGGATGCTGACTGTACCTGTTCGTACAGTCCGTACGGCCACGTGGAGGGCCGTACCATCATGATGATGTGGCAGAAGGCAGATGTGGCACATTTTTATTGGACATTTGTCAGCGAATCGGGTGCTGACACGTGTCTCTTCATTTTGATTAATTTGGTTATGTGTAAAATGTTATGGAGGCCGCGGGGTTTGACCCCCGGACCTCCCCCAACTATAGCAGCTTATGACTCTCCGCTAACCAAAGTTCCATTGTATGTGCCTTGTTAACTATACCATAATGAATATATTTATGTTTAAAATTATGCCGACGGGAAAAGGGGGGTCGGGCCGGGGCTTAGCCCCGACCCGTGGACATATTACAACACATATGACCCATATTGTATTGGCCCGCATGTTGGCGCGCGCGCATTCATTTATATTGTATATTGTATTGCAATACATTGCAATTGCAATGTATTTGCTATATAAATATTGTGTTAGCATGGGGTTTTGAACCCACGACTTATGTGTTAAGAATTAGCGCGCGGTTTTAAACGGTTCAATGGAATAACTCCTTTTTAAGCCCAGATTTTGGTCGCATGGGCCATATGGCCGAGTGCCGAGACGGTTAGGGGATGGAGGCGCCCTAATCGTTCTACGGTTTGGACCGGCGCGCGGTTGTGTACGGGTCTTGGTTTTCACGCTTAAATGAGCGTGTGTGCTAGGTTTGAAGCACAAAGGGTGCGAATTGTAGAACCAGAGACAACATAGTTGAAGGGGAGAACTTCAAGGAGGCTATCTTCTTCATTTTTCGACCGTTTCAAGTGCTGAAAGAGCCCAGAAAGGGGTTTTGGGACGCTACGGAGCCATTGAAGAAGTCAGTTTGTTGATTTGAGCACTGTAAGACAAGTATTTAAGCACTTTGAGCAATTTAATATAAAAGATCCATTTGGAGGCTGGACCAGGAGATGTAGCCCGGAGTGGGGTGAACTCCTTTATCAAGTTGCTGTGTTTATGTCTGATGTTCAATGATTTATGCTGCTGTCTATGTT
>SNQJ01S0068077.1:9234-39476 GCA_010110895.2 Picea sitchensis | reverse complement strand
CAACAACATAGATGGAGAGGAGCAAGAGGACAACTCCAGAAAAGAATTTGGGATCTAGGAGGATTTCAACACTAACGAACTCATGATAAGGAGTTCATTTTTTTACTAGTAGGGGAGTATGATGAAGGGGAATCGTTGCACCTCAGTGAATGCACCAACACGCAAACATGTAATGGAGAAAGGGAGAGACATTAAACCTCCCATTTTTTTAAATTTGAAATAATCCTATATGGATTTTCATGTTGTAAGGCTATAAATGTTGGGCCATGCCTTTGTACAGGTAGTGGTTGGATTTACTTAAAGGTTTTCTTGTAGCAGACCCAGATCGTAGTCAAGTCTGGGTAAACATTTATGAAACTTCAATGTAATAGAAGAGGTTAGGTGAGAGAGGACGAGCTCGTAGAGCCCCTCTTTTGTAAAGGAGATATTGTATCGGATTTCATAAGGAGAATGATAGAGGGAGAATGAGAGAGAGTCTTAGGAGACTCAAGAGGTAGAATGGTTCCGAGAGAGAGAGAGATCTTGAGAGAATTGGGACTCTGTTATAGTCTAGTTTTTGTAATCATCTGTATATACACATGGGGATAATAGAAAAGTAGTTTTTCCTGCATATTGTGTGTTTATGTATTTGTGTTCATTTTATGTTTTTATGCATTTTCATGGTTTGAATGCGTAACTAGTGAAGTATTGCATGAGTTTCAATTGTTTCTCGTATTTGAGTTTTCGAGTGCAAGGAGTGCACACAGTCCAAAAAGAATGAGTTGACATAGGTTTAACCTCGAGGGAAAGCACAGGAGGGATATTGTTGAACCTTCATCAGTAGAAGTGCAAGGAATGTACGAGAATAACTCTTTATCGAGTTCAGAGAGAATCAGAGTTACTGAGAACTCTGTAGAGCTCTGTCAGGTGTCCATTGAGCCAATGCAAATGTGCACATAAGAATTCTGTGTTGATTTCGGGAGAAACAGAGTTACTAAACACTCTGTGAGGACAAGTTCTACAAGGAGTGCATCGAGCAGAAGAACGCCAGGAGGGCGAGAAGTATTTCTTTTTCAAGAAATATTTTGGATTTTGAGTTTGATGAAATCCCAAGAACGCAAGGTGTGTGTGGGAGGTCAAAATATTTGAGGATATCAAGATCATAAGGGATAATGCAAGAATCACGTATGAGACAGACTTATTCTAAGTCCATAAGCTCAGAAGAGATAACACTTTTAAAAGTGTAAGCGAGACCAAAAGGAGTCGGGTTCACAAAAGGAAGTTCAAAGGCTGAGACCTTTTGAATATTGACAAAACATTCTAAGTCGGGAGAAGGTGGAAGCTCAAGAGGAGAAGCGGAAAAAACCATCTGATAGGTTGTAGAGAAGAACCTATACCATTAGATCTATGTCGAGTGAAAAGAGGGAGCGCAAAGGAAAGAACGGATCCCACCCATTGGATATGAGCATGAAGGGCTGGAAACCGTTTGATCAGAGGAAGGTTGTTGGCACAGGGTCAGACCCAGGGTTCAATGCTCAAGAGCGCACCAACAAATCCCTAAATACCATCCCTTTCAGTAACACCTGTGAAGTAGATGAAGTCTCACCCGAGGTAGAGGCAGGGGTGGTCGCAAGACTCAGGTATCGACAACCTTAGTTGGACACAGATCTGTGATTATATCACTTACAGTGCACTTAGCATCAATCATTCATCAATATCCAACCCTTATTATACTTTGCAGATAATGCAGAGCATCGTAACATTAACTTGGATCTAAGATATTTCAGCACTTAGCAATAGTAAAATAGATCATATCCAGTGTATTGGCACTAAGCATATTCATACATATCAGATCTAAAATTCATACACATATAAGAAGCGCAAAGCATAAGTATATATATATATAAATATATTGAAGCACTTAGCAAATAAAGAGATAAACACACCAAGAAAAAGCACAAAGACTCACACACAGATTTACGTGGTTCACCCCCACCCTAGGGATACATCCACTAACTCTTCTTCTTTGTTAGTTTCTTCAATTGGTTACAGAAAAAAGCCACTCAAAACCCTTACTTCGCACATGGTAGAAGATCTGTGCAGCTCGATAGATCTTTCTTCCTTGCACTTCAGCACAAAGCCCTCTACAGCCTCTTACAACAACTTGCACATAGCTCTTCAAGCCTCTTACAATCATGCACCGAACATCTACAATCCATATCCGATCACACAGATCTAATTACTAGCACTAAGCCATCCCCATTCTTACATTGCCTAAGTATCTATTTATACATTACAAAAGTGGGCCTAAGCATGGGTAAACCGACGGGACGACATCCCTTTCCCATTACATCAACCCAAAAACCCTAAAAGGGGCCCAAAAGTGGACCGAGATCCTGTGATCTTTGCTTCGCCTAGCGCTCCATATTTGGCAGGCTGTCGAAGTCCCAAAAGCGATCAAATATGACTAAGTGTTACTCAAAACTTGGTCAAGGGACAACAAGCCCCCAACACTCACCTGTGACTCGTCCCGAGTCACTCAGATCTGACCAATTCTGCTTCGAATTCCTTGATATTTGATCGAGCTGCTTCAACCTGCCACATTGCTACTTCCTCTTCCTCAGTGAACTCCTGGATAAGTGCCTCATTCACCGACCCTTCTAGGCATTGTTCTATTGTATTCACAACCTATTCAAGTTCTATTCCTTAGATTTCAACTTCAATGAACAGTTGGCATGATTTTTATTGCACTAGTTCAAGTCGTTGAGAGACTTCCATTACTTTACTCAGAAGCATGTGAATTCATTGTTGGGTTATGCGTTTCTCTAGAAACCTCTTCATTCTCTCTATGGGTGATAGGGCCTTAAGCTGCACCTGTAGCCTTTCAGCTTCATACTTCACCTCTTGGAGCTGCGACTCCAATTTATGCAATTCTGGGTTCTTGGCTAGGTTCTTGTAGATCTTCACACTTTTTCTACTTAACTATTTCCATTACTCAGAGAGTGCTTTAATCCTTTCTACGATGCTCTGGGTATTTATTTATCACTAGTCACGCACTTCCTGTGCGGTCTGTGGTATGGTCTGAAGCTCTAAGTTTGTGACTCTTTGTTGAAGTCGTTTAATAACTTCATCAAGCATCATCATTTGGCATTCTATGGGGTCCTCTGCCTTTTGTTCTAAGACAGTCACAGAACAAAATTCTTTGTTGATTGTTTCTTCAATCCCAATCTTCTTTGCAAGTAGTTTCTCTTTCTCTTTTTGAATCTTCGCTCTGTCTTCTTCAAATTTCACTTGGAGAGTGTCCTTCTCTTGTTGCGCAGCTCGACATTGCTCAATAATTTCCTCTTTTTCTTTCTTTAAAGCCTGGGTGGCCTGCATTGTTTCTTCCTATGCCTTCCGAAGACTTTCTTCGACCGTGTTGTTCTGGCGGAGTTGAACTAGTTCATTTCCTTCTTCTGTTGTTCCTTCTAGCAGGGGCAGAGAGGCATGGCTAGATTAGAGAGCTTGTTGTACTCTTTGGAGTTTGATCTCGATTCTATTGTACATGGTCTCTTGCTTAGCTTCTTGCTTCTTGGTTATCTCTTCTATGGCTTCATTCATAGTTGCGAGGAGAAAAATGAAGTCATCTGGAGTTAACATAGTCTTCAGCTTAGTCACGAGTTCTTTTGATTTCTTTTGGGAGGAATATTTGGAGGCGAACCCTTCCTTTTCTTTATGATTTATACTTCTTCTTATGGCCACTATTCAACTTCCTCTAAGTATTCTCCATTACCTACTTTCTCTAGTGTAACAGATGCGGTTCTTACAGATCTGTTGTCTACATCCTGGATATCCTCATCCTTCTTCATCTATTTTGTTTTCTTTGTCTTACTGGGGATAGGTGTATTCTGCATAGCTTTTGGGCTGTCAATGTTGGATACTTCTGCGAGGTCTGTAGGAATAAGGAGGTCCACCGACCATTCCTTGGTGATTTACTCCAATTCTTCTTCTATCATCTTTTAATAAGATTGAAGTTGTTCCTTGTTCTCATCAGCATGTTTTGTTAGATATATAAAATGGTGGTTTGCACTGAACTTTATCAAAGGTCGAAACCTATGTAAAGTATTCGGGGTCATGTGAGGCTTGGACTGGATGGTGAGCTTCAACTGGGTTTAGTAGGTATGAAATATGGCATTGGATTTCCACTACTTGTTCATGTCGTTTGAGTACCATAGGGTACTGAACTTCGTAGCTAGTGGCTCAAAGTGGTCAAGATCGGGGAAGGTTGCACCTTCCGGTAGCTCCCATGCAACAAACGCTATGAGTATCAAGATCCAACTAAAGTCAAATTCATGCCCCTAATCCTGGGCTTCTCTACAATCAATCTCTAGTTGATTCACCAGGTACTTCACCCCGTTCATTTGTAGTCCCTCTGTGCACTTTCCTGTGCGGTCGACTACAAAGACAGATACTTGCGTGGGTCGATTCTTGCATACCAAATTTCTTGCGATCAATTGACATGTGAGGTGCACTGTGCCACTTTCAATAGAAGCTACCTTGTATCCTCGTGTTCCTTTCTCAACATCGCCATAGTCTTCTTTGATCTTCTAAGCAAGAGCGTGATCCATGGTCTTTCCAGGATAGTAATCATGGGGATCAGGGCCTTGCATGCTAAGCTCGGTGATCCGGTTGATCAGCATTGGATCAACTGTTATGCGATGGTTCAACCATAAGTATCCTCTGTGGTAACTTGCCAATAGTAGCTTCATGCAAGAATTCACCTCCTGGTGTTTTCTAAAGTGTGTTCTATTCATAACATTGACCAGAGTAGACTATGCAAGGTTCGTTGTCCATTGTTGAGGGATGATCTTTGAATTCTTTCCCTTGGTTCTGGTTAGGTGCTTGTATGGGGCCAGTGTGTTGTAAACTTTACGATCCCCCAAGTTGAAGTCACTAAACTTCAATGTTGTGATGTTGTCGTGATTTGTGCGGACTACGTGTACTCCTCTCGGTAGGTACACTATGATGAGAGTGTACTCAAAGTCTCTAGGCACACTATCTCTGTTGATCGCACCGCTCAAAGGTGGTATGTAAGCAGGTAGGATGGATGGAACCAACTTCGCATTGGCCATATCATCATTATGTTTGGTTCTTCTTTCTGTGCTGGCTTGGGATATTCCTACTCGAGTAGTCGATGGGGAGGCTTGCACTCCTTTCGTCTATGATACCTGTAAACTTGTAGACAATCCCCGCTCTGACATGACTCTTTCGGCTCTGAGGCTAGCGAGTACCTCTCTTACAGATTCTTCAGCTGTGCTAAATTCGTCAGACATATATGCTCAGTATCAATAGCTCAGGTTCTCAAAGTAATGTAGATACTGTAGTAAGGTAGAGATTAAGGGAAGAGTAATCACGGTTCACAATTCAGGTAGTCTTTGGATTCAAATTCATGATTAGCAAAAGTGTCTTTCGTGCATGGCGCGATGGATTAAATAAGTAAATCTGTAACGATTTTTTTGCAACATGTATGGAGCTTCCTTAACTCTGGTTCTATCCATTATGGTGTGGTCTAATGGTCTGGTGATGAGCCATCAATGCTTTTCTGTCCTTTCAGGGCAGAATTCGAATGGGTATATCGGCCCAACGGCTATGTTGCTTCGCCACAGCGAAGTGCCATAGGTCATTGTTATGATATCCTAGCGAAGCTCCCATTCTGCGAGTTTTCTTTCTACGATGTTCCATCTAGAATATCCTATAACTTTTCAATCTTCTCCCTCTTCTTACTTAACTTTCTAGCCTTCTTCCTAGTAATCTTCAACTTAGTCTGTATTTTTCCGTTTTGATTCCTATCTTCTTTTAGCATAGTCAGTGTGCGTTGTTGAGATTCTCTCCGAGGTAATAATTTTTCTTTCTCTGGGACAGGTGCTTCAGTCTTCTGTGAGCCTTGTGACATTCTTTCAGCTTCGACATTGGGGTCTCTAGTGTTAAGGAGATTCGATCTATTCTTTTGTTCTTCAATCAACTATGTAATCTTCTTAGTCGTGAAATCTTTTAATTCTTGTTTCTTCAGTTCAAAAACTTTTGCTTCTTCCTTCCGTATGTCAATCCAAGGTTTTCTAAGTAACATAGTCAATGGGGTGTTTTCCTCAATAAATGTACTAACCTCAAAATATTAATCAATCAAATTTCCATTAGAATTAGTAGATATCTGAGTGAGCCTTCCACATAGGTTTACCAATTTTCCTCTAAAGAGTCTTATTCCTCCTAGTGAAGGAATCATGGCAGGCCTCCCTATACCTTCGCACGTTCTATCTATCATGATATTCATCTCTGTCTCCCCATCTAGAACACAATCAATGTCGAAGTCCCCCATCCTTACTTCGATGCATTCCTTTTCTTTAAATATCTCTGATAATCTGACATGTCGGTGTTCATTCAGGTTTTCTTTCATCTGAATTAATACTTTCTCTGATTCTTTTTGAGGTTCTGTTATCTTTGGATCTACCTTAGGGTTCAAATTCATTCCTTAGAGCCTAGCAATCATTCTGGGGCAATCCAATATTTCATTATCCATAGCTTTGTAACAAAGAAAACTAGGTCCTCTACCAGATCATTCCTTAGCTAGATGTCCCAGTTTTCTACAATTGTAACAAAGGGTTAATCCTCTCTTTCTCTTAAATGATCCCCAACTTCTTTTGTACTACGGGCCAGGATCATGGTAGCTAGTCTGCAAAAAAATATTTCTAGGATCCTGCATCCATTTGTTAGTCCAAACATTATTTCTATTCATAGGTATAACATATCTATCATTATGCTTCTTAGATCTATTCATATCAAAATTCCTTTCTTCTATTAATGCCCTAGGACCGAATCTATCAAAAATACCTAGATCCATGCTTTAGAAACAAATTTTTTTGCTTATCTTACTTCTACAGAGCACAAAGATTTCATATCTAGAACTTTATTATCTTTATCAGAGAACAGAGCTTACAGATCTTACCTCTTTTCTGCAGATCTGACCTCTTTCTTTCAGAAATTTCCACTTTTACCTTTCTTAGAGCACGAAGTGTTTGGATCTTGCTTCTCTTCTTTAGATCTAATCTTCCTTTCTTCAAATATGACCTTTCTTTCTTGGCACAAAGCTTCACAGGTTAAGTAGAACACTGTGCACTAGGGCAACAAATCTACACACAGAGCTTTCTTATCACAAAGATTTTTCTTCTCTAGTTCCCAGCAATCACAGTTTCAGGTCCCGACAACGGAACCATTTTTTGGCACAGGGGAATACCCAGGGTTCAATGCTCAAGAGCACACCAACAAAGCCCTAACTACGGGCCCTTTCGACAACACCTGTGAAGTAGATGAAGTCTCACTTGAGGTAGAGGTAGAGGTGGTTGCAAGAATTAGGTGTATGCAACCTTAGTTGGGACACAGATATGTGATTATATCACTTACAATGCACTTAGCATCAATCATTCATCAATATCCAACCCTTATTATACTTCTCAGATAACGTAGAGCATCGCAGCATTAACTTAGATCTAAGATATTTCAACACTTAGCAATAGTAAAATATATCATATCCAGTGTATTGGCACTAATAATCTTCATACATATCAGATATAACATTCATACACATCTAAAAAGCGCAAAGTATAAGTAGGTCTATCTAAATATATTGAAGCACTTAGCAAATAAAGAGATAAACCCACCAAGCCGAAGCACAAAGCATCACATAGAGATTTGCGTGGTTCACCCCCACCCTGGGGCTACATCCACCAACTCTTCTTATTTATTAGTGTCTTCAATTGGTTATAGCATAAAGCCACTCAAAACCCTTACTTCGCACAGGACAAAATATTTGCGTAGCTCGCTAGATCCTTCTTCCTTGCACTTCAGCAAAAAGCCCTCTACAACCTCTTACAACAACTTGCACTTAGCTCAGCAAGCCTCTTACAATCATGCACAGAGAATCTACAATCCATATCCGATCACACATATCTAATTACTAGCACTAAGCCATACCCATTGTTACATTGCATAAGTATCTATTTATACATTACAAAAGTGGGCCTAAGCATGGGTAAACCTATGGGCCGACATCCCTTTCCCATTACATCAACCCAAAAACCCTAAAATGGGCCCAAAAGTGGACTGAGATCCTATGATCTCTACATCTCCTGGCGCTCCATCTTTGGTAGGATTTCGAAGTCCCCAAAACGGTCAAATATGACCAAGTGTTCCTCAAAACTTGGTCAAGGGCCAACAAAGGTGCACGAGTCGTAATGCTCGTATGCACGAGAGAAAAAATATCTCAAGGTTCGAAGGGCCAAAATAGATCTGGACCGTTGGATCCAGAGGGGATACATGTCAATGGGCCAGGAGATCCATGATGGAGATGAAAGTTGTGACGTTGAAACACCCAAAGGTCGGACAACCGAAGAGTTGAGAGTTGTTGATCTGCGAGGGGACACTTGTCATCAAATAGCGAGCTCTAGGGAAAATCCCATTGGAGCTTCAGTTTGAGAACTCAAATGGCTAAGGAGACGAAGCACCAGGGAGTCGAAGAGCTGAAGCACCAAAGAGATGAAGAGTCAAATCATTGAAGACCCGAAGAGATTATGGACCGTCAAATCCGGAAGGGACACGTGGAGAAAGAGCATGGACTCCAAGAGAAAGTGAAGGAGAATTCTGATATTCAAGATCACCGAAGCCTGAACAACCAAGTGGATGATAGTCATTGATATGGGGTTGGACAGGTGTCACCAGATCATGGACTCTAGAAGGATTCACTCCGAAGACTTGTGGCTATTGATATTTGAAATCGCCAAAGGCCAGAGTCTTGAAAGCAACAAGAGCTGTCGATACGGAGATGAACATGCAACATTAGATCGTGAGCTCCAGGAATTTTGTATTGAGTCTCTAAGTTGAGATTTGAGATCTCAGAAGTTTGGAGAGTTGAAGTAGATTTTATCCATTAGATCACCCGAAGTGAATCTGAGCCATCTAACTAGCAAGGGAGACAGGGTGTGAATCCATGAACTCTAGGTAAATTCCCGAAGTAATCCTCGATCGTTGGATTAGAGGGGACACGGATTTTAGACCTCGGGTAAAATACATTGGAGAAAAGAGGTTTGAGATTTGAAATCTCAAAAGTCCTAAGCCCTGAAGGAAATATCAACCATCGATTGACAGGAGGGTCATTGGATCGTTGATCTAGGTTGAAATTTCAAACACCTAGGTGAATACTAGGCCATTGATTTACGGGACAGGTGTCCATAGATCGCCAATTCCGGAGAAGTGAAGTATGGAAGGAAGCCGAGTTTGAGATTTCAAACTCCCGAAGTTCAGAATTGCAAAGAGAACCTCAACCTTTGATTCATAGGAAGGAGATTTGGTCCGTAGATAAAAAGGGCGCATATTTGAAGCGTTGATTGGAATTTATCATCAAGATCGTGAGATCGACGATCCCTTTTATTGCGGGGACAAAAGTTGTGAGGAGGTTAAGGAATCAAAGGTGGACCGCAATTTGAACCATGGTTTTTCCAAGGGGACGCGTGGAGGTTGTAGGAGCATTGCAGGCTCAAAATTGGTTTAACTCCAAACCTCTTATGACCACGCCATCAATCACGTGGTCATAGCCCCAGGTCATATCAAGTGAGGGCTTATCTGAAAGGGAGCTAATGTTGACATTCTGATTTTTCAAACAAATAGAAAGGGGAAGGTCGTAGGTTACTGTCAAACCTGCACCAAGAAGTCAAGGGGGCGTGTTCTTAGATATAGAGGGGGACCTTTAAGTTTCCATAGAGTCTTTTGAATCAAGAATCAGAGATCCAAGACCCGGAGGTCATGCATCCCTATCAGGGATTTGCGGGGCTGCATCATCCTTAAAGGGTATCTACCCCACAATTTTTTCCATGTGCAACATACTAGGGTTGATATGGAATGTTACGTGCAACTGCAGTATTTCCTGGACTAACTCCTTTTCCTCTTATTGCACTCTTCCTTCTGTCTACGGTGCTAATGGTTTGAATACCCTGTTGCTTTATGGCTGCCCTTCCCTGATTTTCTTGAGGAGATGTCACGTGTCTACCAATTTCTCTTCAATCCTATCCCTATGGTGTGCATCATGGTCGAAGTCCTCGAATAGATATTCATGGACCATTCAGGCTATCATTTCCCCATCGTCATCCATGATCATATACTCTAGCAGTGTTCTTTCTACCTTTGATTTCTTACGCACGCCTCCTATCTGCATGGATGGCCTCTTGTTTTCCCCTACTACTTGTGTGTTGGACATTGCTTCGGTCTATTGCATGGGCTCGGCATGTTGTTGTTGCTCTGTGGCTGGCTATGTATTATCCTTCTTTCCATTCTGGGTCCCTGTCTCCGTTGGACCTTCTTCTATCTGTGTTGCTTTTCCCTGGCTCATTATTCATCTCTTGGGAACTTGAATTTCCTTTGGTTGGGTCTCTCCCTGCCCTGCCTCTTCTTCTATTGTTATTTCTGGTATTTCCTAGGGAAGGACGGGAGTCTTCCACTCATCGTCCCATTTTTTGATGACCATGTCGATGTCCCCCTCTGTGATACAGTAGTGCATTTGCAACCACTATTTATCTGGATCCTTCCTTGCTTGTATCCACATTATATGTCGTGTGTCCTGGAAGTTGGCGATGTCCCCATATCGCGCAACAGCTTCTGGTTTTATTCTCCACATCTTGGAGATGGTTTCGTGTAGGTCATGTAGGTATCCTTCAAAGATAGACCCATTTGCCTTTTCTCTTCTGGCCTCTGTCCTGGCTCTGAGAAAAAAAAAAAATTCCCCTTGATTTGGTTTGGGTCTAGTGCCAAAAACTATGTACCTTGGCTCTCTCTATCCCATGAAGGCTATTAGTTTGATCAACCATGAATATTGTAACTTTGTTCCTAGATCATGCGCATCCTTGCAGTCATCCAGGAATAGGTTGAAGAGATATGGTTCCTAGCTCATTGAGGTGCCTTCTGCGCACTGATCTGCAACTGAAATGACTCCAGCTGAGGCTTCCTCCCTATGACATTTTCTTAGCATCTTGCAAGCTAAGATATTTTTTCCCAGTTGTGTTACAGCATCGTTGATCCACTTGATAATGATCCTTCTTGTTCCCTTGTCAGTGCCATAATTTTTCTTCATGTCTTTTGCTAGCACTTTCTCCCTAGATTTGTCATCCAAAAACTGCGCAGGATCCATGCCCGGAGCTAGAAATCCTGTTATGTTCGCGATAAGCTCTACATATATCGACATGAGCTTGTACAACCAAATGTCCCTGCCATGTGTGACTACAAGCAGCTGATTGACGCATGTTGTTGCATGTTGACCCCTGCGAAAATGTAATAGTCCCACAAGACCTAAAATTCCTATCTTCTGCAATCTAGTTGCCCATTGGAGTGGCTGATTAAGCAGTTCCCCAAACCAACTCATGCCCACTGTCTCCATGTATACACTTTTTTCAAGTTCCAGGAACTTGTCTTCATTTGCTATGTCATGGTCTGAGTATTTGAGCTTCCTGATGTGACCCAGTATTTTAGGTTCTACCTGTACCCCATCTGTTATGTGTGGTAGAATGATTTATATTGTCGATTTCTTGCGAGTTGATTTGGGTATCTGTATATTATCTTTCCTTTATTGCGGTGGTTGGCTCGAAGTTCCCACGACTTCCATTTTCTCCTCAGTCTGTCATTCTAGATGACCCATGATATCCTCGACCGCTCCCTTTGGTGGGTGGTCTGATATGGTTATTTGAGACTTGTCTAGCTCGATTGTTGCATCCCAATTCGGCTTCATTCCATTGCTTTTCGGAGCTGTTCCGGTGTTCTCTGGTTGTACCTCCTTTAGGGTTTCTACTTCTTGGTTCTGCGACTCCTATACTTCTGTTGGTATGTCTGTATCCATGCCCTCTAGTGTTGGCTGTTGGATTTATTCCAGTATGGGTGTCGAGTTCACTGGTGTTTTTTCTGGGGATAGGATTTTGTCGATGTTGATGATCTCTGGCAGTTGTTGTTCACCTCCTTTTTCCTGTCCTCGTGACCTAGTATGAACTCTAGTTTTTCTGGTGGTCTGGCTCACTTCTACTTTCTTGGGCAGTTCCATGGTGGTGAATGTCAACTGTTTACTGGGTTTGAGTGGTCTATGTGACCTTTGTGAACTCACACTGTTTTTTTTGTCCTCTATTTCTCTCTGTCTACTCTTCTTTCGCGAATAAACTGTTTGTTCCTATGTCTGTGTGTTGTATGGGTTTTCCATGAAGCTTGTCGATGACCCTTCCTTCATTAAGGGTTTTAATGCACCTTAAATACCATTTCAATGCATATCCAAAGGTTTTGTACTTTCCCTTACTCTTCCTTTCCGTCTTCAGTTGGTGCATTTAATGTGGTGTCCCATCAGTCCTTGTCATCCTTTAATTCCGCCTAGTGTTGTCATGTCATCCTGCTTTTGACGACTTTGCTTTTCCCACTTGTTTCCCTTTGTATGTGACCGTTGTCCTTCTCCTCATCGATTTTGTGTTCCTTAGTGTGCTTGATCTTTCTTTCTCCAACGCATTGTGCCCTTTTTGTTTCTTTCATTTTGTTATTTTATTTTTCCACTATTTTTTCTTTTTTATTGCGCGGTGGCTAGTCAACTGTCCTTGTAGAGCTTCAATTGGCTCCCATTAATCATCCCTCTGATTTCTGCACCTGACAAGTCCCTTAACTGTACAACTCCTCCATTTGTAAAATATTTTACTACATATGGTCCTAACCAATGCATTCTGAGCTTTCTCGGGTATTGAAACGATTTGTTGTCATACATTACTACTAGGTCTCTTTCCTTGAACCTCTTATTCTTGATGTGTCAATCGTGCCAAGATTTATCTATTTATTTTTGAACTTGTTGGTGGAATATTGCTAAGATTTGGTCTTCTTCCATGGTCATTAACTGGTTCAGTCTCTCATGTACTACACCTTGTTCTATCATTTGTGTAATTGTTGCTACACGAAAGCTTGGTACTAGAAATTCTAATGGCACCACTGCTTCTTGGCCATAAACCAGTTTAAATGGTTTGTTCCCTATCAACTTTTTGCATGTAGTCATGTATGCCCATAATACTGCTAGTAATTTGAGATCCCATTCATCCATGTTGACGTTACATATCTTTGTCAGTGCATTCTCGGATTTTGTTAAATGCTTCTACAGTACCATTTGCCTGTGGGTGATATGGTGCGCTCTTCTGATGATGGACTTCAAACTCTTCAGTCATAGTGTTGATGGTGTTGTTTATGAAGTTCATGCCTTGTTCGCTCATTAAAATTCTTGGACACCCAAATCTAGTGATGATCCAGGTGGATATCGGTATCCACCCACCTTTTCCAGCTGGCTCAAAACAATGTTCTATAAATTTTCGTAATTTACTATTTTTAGCAGTTTTTCGGGTCCTAGACTTTTGGAGCTATTTTGAGGCCCTAAATGACATTTTTCTGGGTATGTTGCAGTCAGAAAATTTCATCATTTCATCATGACATTTTTGAAAAATGTTGTATTCCTCGGATAGATCTTTCCAACGGGATATTGTACACCTATAACGGATATCGTATGCAAAAGTTATGACCTCAAGAAGTTGATGTACTCACTTATCCAAACGGGGCCCACATGACTTTTGGCGCTTCATCTCCTAGGGTTAGGTTTTTGGATGTCTAGGGTTTTTGAAACTCCTGTTTATTGTAAAAAGGCCTTCGGAGCCACATTGTAATTATCTTCTTGTGAATGAGAGTAGACGTCACATCTCTCCTCAGAGATAAGCCGCCACCATTCCAACAAGCTTGTTTTCCATTGCATTTTATAGTTTAAGCTTATTTCCTTATTGAATAGAAAACCATTTATATTGTATCTCTATTATTCTAGGTTAAGCATCTGTTAATAATCTGTAGTCATTTCATTCTTCTCATAAAATCTAGATCAGTGGTATCAGAGCGGTCTTCTCCTTGTCGTCTTAATGCATGTCCCCAACGAGGTCAGAGTACAAAGAATTGGGTCTCAAGCTTGTTTCTCTTGAGGACCAAAGCTCTCGCACGCCCAAGAAACCTCTCATGGAAGGAGAAAAGAAATATGATGAGACAAGAGATCCTTTCAAAATGTTTCTTGAGGAAGCCCTCACACAATAGAGGAACAAGATGATGGATAGTTTCGCACAAATCCTTCGGCGGCTACCAACAGCCGATGCATCTTCTTCGAGCGGAGGCACCACCCCCTTCAAGGTACAAATAAACTCTGATATTCTTGTATTTTAAGGTCAGATAGACGCAGATGGTGTAGAAAATTGGTTGATTCTACTAGAAGGGTATTTTTCTGTCCATAACTTTTCGAATAGAGAAAATATTACTTTTTCACTCCTCAAAGTCGTTCCCCATGTCAAAGATTGGTGGGAAACTTTCTGTGAGCAAAAGGAAACATAGGAACCCTCATTATTTACAATCACGGCCACTTGGGAATCCTTCAAGGATTCTATTAAGGAACAATACTACCCTGTTGGAAGTTATGACAACTTGTATACCAAATGGACCACATTGTGGCAAGAAAGAAACCAAGCAGTGCCAGAGTTCATAAACATCTTCCACACCTTACGCACCAAGCTGGGTATCAAATATTCAGAGTGACATGTGGTGCTCAAATATCGTGGTGCTCTGGATATATACATCCATACTAAAACAAAATTTATGGACATCTTGTCCTTGGGCGTGGCCTACCGATATGTCGTCAAAATCGAGCAGAAGTTCAAACAAAAGACACGAAAATTTGGGCCTGGGAACCCCTCATAGAAAAAGACAGGAAAGGGCGGCCCCAACCCACAGAACAAAGGACAGAGCAAATATGGATAGCATCAGGACAACCAGTCCAAACCGGAAGAAAAGAGGGACACAGAAAAGACAAATAAAGATACCGAGAAGTGGTGCGACTTCCATAAGAGCCCTTGGAAAAACATTGCTGACTATTGCTCAAAGTAGTCACTGGTGGCCAAAGTGAAATCCTATGAATCAGATGTGGGTTTTGACTCTGATTCAGAACTAGAAAGGGGAATACAGATCATTGACGCGGAACCCAGTACCACCGTTGCTACCACCAAGATCCATCCTAAAGAACTAGATGAGCCAGAAGAAGGAGAGCACCTCTTCCATTCATAGATATGGGTAAAAGGCACCTCGTTGCACTTCATCGTTGATAGCGGTAGATAGAAGAACCTCATCTCAGCAGATGTTGTGAACCAGTTGGACCTTTCGACAACGCCGCACCCACAACCCTACACCATTTGATGGCTCTTCCAAGGAAGTGATCTATGTGTCAGCCAACAGTGTCGATTGTCATATGACATCAAGCCCTTCAAAGACGAGGTATCGTGTGATGTTTCTCCTCTCAAAGTTTGTAATGTTCTTTTGGTCCAACCTTTTTTATGGAAATGTCATGTTGTATATGAGTCTAGGTCTCATAGTATTATTATTACTTTGAACAGGTAATTGTACAAGATACCCGAGGCAGTCCCACCTAGTGTTATTTCCTTGATCTCTACCAAGAAATGCAGGAACGTCATCTCTCAGATGGGGAAGTTTTTCTTCTTCATGGTTCTCTCTCGGAATGAGAGAAAGATCACAACCACATCCATGGTCTCTGTGGTTGACCTCTATACAAAATAGAAGCAAGTAGATAAGGTCATTGAAGAATACTCATATATCTTCTCCTCACCTACCGAGCTACCTCTGCACTATTAGGTCAAGCACCCCATCAATCTTACCCCTGGCGCAGTGCTTCCCAATGGGCCATTCTATTGTCTCTCTATGTTAGAGAATGAGTATATCAAGAGACAGATCTAAGAAATGATCCACAAGGGCCACATACATCCCATATCATCACCTTGTCGGAGCCCAATCGTTCTAGTACAAAAGAAAGATAGAACCTGGTGACTCTACATTGATTACCGGGCTCTGAATAAAATCACTATTAGAAACCGGTACCCAATTCCCCAAATCGACGACCTGCTTGATCAACTTGCGGGGGAAAAATACTTCAATAAGATTGATTTGAAGTCTAGCTACCACCAGGTCCCGATAGAATAGACAGATGTATGGAAGACCACCTTCAAGTCAAAGGAAGGAATTTTTGAATGGTTGGTCATGCCCTTTGGTTTGACAAATGCTCCAGCCACTTTCATGAGGATGATGGACGATATCTTGCGACCATTCACCAATAATTTTGTAGTGGTGTATCTAGATGACATTCTCATTTACAACAAGTCTTGGGCATAACACTTGCAACATATTAAGCAGGTTCTGCACACCCTGTGGCAGCAAAAACTATATGCCAACTTGGAAAAATTCTCTTTCAACATGAACATGGTCCATTACCTAGGCTACATTGTTGATCAACATGGAGTGCATGTGGATCCAGCCAAGATCCAAGTCATCTATGACTGGCCAGTCCCAACCACACTCATTGAGATTTGGAGCTTCTTGGGCCTTGCCAATTTCTACCACAGGTTCATGTTGGGATTCTCCCATATTGCATGGGACTCACCCAAATAACCAGGAGTGGTGGGAAGGAAAAATTTGCATGGGGTCGGTCCCAACAACAAGAGTTCGATGATTTGAAGCAATGTGTGTGCTCAACCCTATTAATTTCACTACTAGACCTACAACAACCCTTTGATATCGAGACAGATGCTTCAGACTATGTTGTGGGCACCTTTCTCACTCATCACGGCCACCCCATGGCCTATCATAGTGAGAAACTATCAGATGTTGTCCGTAAGTACCCTACTTACGACAAAGAAATGTACTCCATTGTGCAAACCTACCGCCAATGGAGACATTACATTCTTGGAAGGGAGACATTCATCCACACTGATCATAAGCCACTACAATTCATGCAGACACAAGGCAAATTACAAAATGACCACCATCAAAAGTGGTTCACATCCTTAGAACAATTCCACCTCAACATCAAGTATAAAACAGGAATCACCAACCACGTCGCTCATTGCCTCAGTAGACCTCTAGTCGTGGAACTCACCACTGTGCTAGACTCTTGTGGCCATGAGACCTATGGATGGCCCCAACTCTATGAAACAGACCTAGACTTCGCCACCACCTACCAAATGTTGGGTGCAAACACAGTTGTCGATAATTTCCATCTTCATGATGGGTTGTTGTGTCATTTAGTCCATATCTGCGTTCCATCAAGCGAGCAAAACTGATCTGGGAAGCCCACTACAGTCAAGTGGCAGGACACTTCAGCATCAAAAAGACAGTGGCAATGCTACAGAAACATTTCTACTGGATGAAACTTCAACTGGATGTCAACAAGTATATCAGGTCATGCACTGCCTACACTATTGCTAAACCAACCACTAAGAAACAGGGACTCTACACCCCTATTTCTACTCCTAACAAGCCATGGGAATGCATTTCAATGGACTACATGTCGGGCCTCCCATCCACCAAGAGGGGAAATGACAGTGTTTTTGTGGTTGTTGATCACTTTTCTAAGATGGAAATTATGGTTGCTTGCAAGAAGAACATCACAGTAGAAGCCACTGCCAAGTTCTTCCTTGAATGAGTTTGGGTACATTTTGGGATGCCACAAACCATTGTCTCAGATCAGGACAGTCCATTTCTCATCACATTCTAGTCAAGCCTCTAGTCACTGCTAGACGCCAAGCTCACCAAATCCACAACCTTCCACCCCTAGATAGATGGCCAAACCGAGGTCGTAAATCGAATGATCATGCATATCCTATGCATGTATAATTCCAAGCACCCTCGCACATGGGATGAGAGTCTTCCCTATGTCTATCATAGCTACAATTGAGCCGTGCATAGCTCAATCAACCAAAGACCCTATCAGGTGGGTTTAGGATTCCAACCATTGGGTCCCATAGATGTTGCACTTCCCCTTGTGGTTACCTCGGCTAACTCATATCCTGCTCCAAGTGAAGCTGACAAAGCCACCCGGTTCATTGAGTGGATCTAGAAAATTTGCCAACAGGTTCATGATATCCTACAGAAGTCCAATGACAAGTACAAGAAGTGTCATGATAAACATCAGGTGCCACATAAGTTTCAGGTGGGAGACAAAGTTTGGTTTCACTTGTAGAAAGAACACCTTACATGACCCCATCAGAAGCTTCTCCCACTCTGTTATGGGTCATACACCATCACCAAGGTTGTGGGGGATAATGCTTTTGAGCTCAACATTCCTCCTTTCCTTGGCCTGCACCCAATGTTCAATGTGGACCTCCTTCGGCTTTATTTCCCACCATTATTGGACACCTCAGATGTAGCAGAACTACTAACACCAACAGATCTCAACCTTGATTGGATACAATAGGCATCCAGTGATCCGATTGTGGACACACAGATCAAGGGCACTCGACAACAAAGGATCCATCTTTATCAAGTCGTCAAAGAAGGGCAGCTCCTGCACCAAGGAAACTGGCTCACCTGGGACCAAATTCAACAAAAATTCCCTCATCTGATGGGGGAACTCAACGTAATGGATACCATTTCTTCCTAAGGAGGGAGGATTGATTTAGGTGGATATCGATGGCCACCCACCTTTTCCAGCTGGCTCAAAACAACGTTCTGGAAATTTTCGTAATTTACTATTTTTAGCAGTTTTTCGGGTCTTGAACTTTCGAAGTCGTACACCCAAAATGGATATCGTATGAAAAAGTTACGACCCCGGGAATTTGATTTAATGAATTACCCAAACGAGGACCACATGAATTTTGGCACTTCATCTCCTAGGGTTAGGTTTTTGGATCTCTAGGGTTTTTGAAAATCCTGTTTATTATAAAAAGGCCTTCAGAGCCTCGTTGTAATTATCTTCTTGCGAATGAGCACAGCCATCACATCTCTCCTCATAGATAAACTGCCACCATTCCAACAAGCTTGTTTTCCACTAAATTTTACATCTTCATCTTATTTCCTTATTGAATAGAAAACCAATTTCACTGTATCTTTGTTATTTTGTGTTAAGCATCTGTTAATAATCTGTAGTCATTTCGTTTTGCCGATAAAATATGGATCAAGTGATTACTTGTTCGAATAAAAAATGAGTTGTTGTTTCTGCGCTACAATCCTTCACTAGTGCGGCTTCCACCCATCTCGTTAGGTATTTCGTCGTAGTAATAATGTGCATTTATCTTGTTCTTTTTGTTGGTGGGATGATTGGTCCCACAAAATCTATTGCCCATTTATCAAATGCTTGGAGTGTTACTTGTGGTCATAATGAAATCGCATCCCTTCTGTTGGGTTTTCCTACCCTTTGATAGACATCAGATTTTTTACAGTACTCCTTCGAGTCTCTGTGAATCGTTGGCCACCATAGTCCTGCACATAATACCTTCTGCATGGTAGCTTTGCCTGCATAATGCCCTCCTTTTATTCATTCATGGGATTCTGCTAAAACTCTTGGTATTTTGTGATCTAACACATATCTTCACAAGATGTTATCTATGCCCATCTTATATAGATGTCCTACAATCAGTTTATAGTCAGCAGCGCGGACTACAAGGTTTTTCTTCTGTGCAGTATTATACTCTTGCGACACAGTAACTGTGCCCAAGTATTAAATGATATCTGCGAAGTATTCATCAGGGATCTGAACTGAGAATAGTTGTGCATCCGGAAAGTTGTCCTCCAAGTTTGTAGTTTCTTCTCCATTAGTGACTCTTGATAGGTGTTGAGGTCCTGCATTTAACTTTCCTGGTTTGATGATTACTTCAAAGTCAAATTCTTGGAATAGTAGTAACCATTGACAGATTATCCTCCCCAACACTGGCTTGTTGACTAAATATTTCAGGGCTGAGTGATCTGTGAACATCTTAAAGTGTTTCCCAAATAAGTAGTGTCTAAACTTTTGCAGTGCATAGACCATAGCTAGGACTTATCTTTATGTCATGTTATAGTTCTATTATGAGTCGGATAACTTTCTACTCGCAAATGTTATCAGGTGATCCAAGTCCCTCGCTCCTGACTGCGCTAAGATAGCTCCAAGTGTTATGGATGATGCATCTACATGTACATGGAATGTATTCTCCCAACCTGGAAAGACTAATATTGGCACGGTGACCATATTTTCCTTTAGGGTATCGAGACCATGTTGGCACTCGTCGTTCCACTAAAACTTTGTATCTTTTCTTAGCAAATTTTTCATCGATGTAGTTATCTATGCATAACCTTTGATAAATTTCATGTAGTAACATGTGTGTCCCAACATCGCTCTTAGCTGAAAAATTGTTTTTGGTGGTGGTAAGTTAACAATGACTGCGATATTTGCAGGATCTACTAATAAACCTTGTTTGCATACTATATGGCCCAATAATATCCTGAACGGTGTTTCGAATATGCATTTCCTTATATTCAGTGATATCTGACACTTCCTGCATCTTTCCAACATTATCCTTAAGACTTCTACATGAGTTTTCAACAAACTGTAGACTTTCCAATCATTCAGGTATATTTCGAGAAACTGGTGGATGAATTCCTTAAACAAAACAATGAATACTTTGGAAAAGATTGTTGGTTCATTCTTCAATCCAACCAACATAACTATGTATTGATACGATCCCCATTCTCTCGCAAACGTGGTCTTGTATCTGTCCTCTTGTGCTATCTTGATCTGATGATAGCCTGAGAATCCATCAATGAATGAGTAGGCTTCATTTTCTCCTACGTTCTCTAACACTTCATCCATGAACGGTGTAAGGAATGGGTCATGTAGACATGAATCATTCAAATTACGCAAGTCGATTCATATCCTGATCCCTCCTTGTTTCTTGTCCTGTACTACCATTGGGATTATCCATTTTGATTCTTTGACTAGTTCTATGATGTCGACTTCTAGCATCCTGTCAATCTCAGCTTTTACTTTCCACTTATATATGGGGTTCAGTCTATATGGTCGTTGTCTGATCGATCTCCCTTCTAGTCTGAGTGGTATCTTCATCTCTCCTATCTCTCCTGCTATACCCTTCATCTCTGTAAATGTTGTGGGGAACAAGTCGTTGTATTCGCGCAATATTTCTGTTATACTTTCCACTGTTTGTTCATCCCAGTAATCTTCAATGATGGCCATTTTGGGATGCTCATATGTCCCAATGTTGAATTTATTTACTTTAATCGGCGTGAAAATAAATTTTGATTCTATGGGTGGGCCTTCAACATTTATTTCTCATTTTTCTTCTTCAACCTGAATATCGCACAGATGATCTTCATCCAGTGCTTCCTCTTTCACATGGTAACATGACAACAATTCCTTGATCGTTTGTTTGTTCTGTTGTTTCTCTTATGTGATAAGTTATGTTTCTAGTGCTTGGATGAATGTCACTCCTCTTATCTTTTTAAGAGCAACATCTATGTTGGGGTTCTCATGCTTGAAGGTGACTGTGAAATTCTGTTTCAATAGCATCCAGGTCATAATTCCTTTGTGCAATTCCTGGTCTGTATACCAGTTCACTGGGATTCCCTCAAGAGTGTGTATAGAGTAATGAGGCCATTCCTCTAGAGGTGTCATTTTCCATAGTGTTCTACAATCCTCCAAGTGTTCCATTGGTGTTCTTTGTCCATCATACTATTTTTTTTTTTTTTGGGCCAATCCTTATGCGTAGTAACCACTTGCATTGGTACCAGTCTATGATTGTCTCTTTGTGTGCACCCCACCATCGTGCAGGTGTGGCCTTGAGTGCTAGATAAAGTTATAATAGTCTCTCGTTCTCTAAGACTTCATATTCATACTGCGCTAAGAATGTTTCCAAGTCATTTACTACGTGGAAAATGGGTGGTTCTCTAATTTATGTGCCTACCCATCTTACGGAGCAGTCTATTCGTGCACATCTCCTCCTGGATACTTCATGTAGCCTTTTTTTCCATTTCTCTAAACTGGTATCTAAATCTGTTGCACAAGAAGTGATGCTCCGCGAACTGAGTATCCTATCTACAGTTGGGTTTACGTAATCCTCATCTCGCACAGTTGTTCTGTACAATTGGCCAGTTTCCTCTAAGTCCAAACAAGTAGGTTCTACAAACCTCTCTCCTTTTGATGGGTCTAATGGCACGATGACCCTGTATTCTTCTAACTCAAATGTCATTTTTCTGGTTTTTAAGTTGATTATGGCCTGGTTATCAAATGCCCAATATAGACCAAGCAATGCGGGGTAAGTTGTTGTGCCTTCCACTATTTCAATGACTTCAAAATATGCTTTAATGCGCACTCCATCTAGGTATACTGCCACTCCCTTCAGTTTGCCTATTGGTAGGACTCTGTGTTGCTTCGCTAGTTTTAATTGGTCAGGTGAATATCCTAATGTGGGCTCTCCCATGCATTGCCATGTCTTCTTTGGTAGTACATTAACTTTAGATCCTAGATCTAGTATAATGTCTCCCATATTGAAATCTCCAATGTTGGCATTCATTCTAAATTCCCTACTTGTTCTTCTTCTTGTGTGTAGGTGATTGACATTTTTTGGTTCTATCTTTTCTTCCATCTCGAGGCTACATTTTTCTAGTATGTTTTGCAAGATTTTCACAGATGATGGATCACTTAATACCTTTAAACATGATTGAAAAAATATTTTGATTGTACTTACTTGGCCCATGGAATGTATTTCGCTATTATGATCCAATAGTGGAGGTATTTCGTATTCGGGTGCTACCTTTCTTTGTTGCATAGTTGAAGTCGTCACAATATCTTCCTTCTGAAATTCTTGTCGAGCTTACTTAAATATCTCATTTTCCTTCTACGTGTCGAACTGCTTCCTTGGTTCGACGTTCTTTTTCACCCATTGATTTTATGTTGGTTCTTGTCGAACAGTGGCATCCCTTGTTCTAGATCTTTCATGAGTAACTATATTAATGTTTTGTCCTTCATCCCTTGCTTCGGCAGAAATACACTGAACATTCTGGTTTTTTTGGTTCTTCTTTTCCTGGATAATTACTAGTAGTGTCGGGCATTCTTCTGTATCATGGTACGATGTGCCACAATACATACAGGCTGGTGGTGGAAGTGGAAATTCCATTTCATAATGTCCCAGTTGTTGACAATTGTGACACACCACTGGTCCTCTACCTCATATGAAACCTCCTCTTTCTCATCCTCCACCTCTGTAGCCTGCTCGATCTCCTCTCGGCGCATTATACAGAGGCGCCTAATTATACTGTGTGGTATTGTACTGAGGCTATGCCATGTTGTACTATGGTTGCACATTATTATATGGTTGTTGTGAATTATTATATTGTTGTTGTGTAGTGTTTTATGGAGCTGTACCTTAATTAAACTGTGGTGGATCTTGCCCAGTCATTATTTCTTCCTACACCCTATATGCGTCAGATGTCCTTTCTCGCATCAACTCCATAGTTCTACAATATCTCTCATCGTGGCCCATTGACTTGCAAAAGGTGAAATATGATCTCTTCGGGAATGTCTGGTATTTCTGCATCATTGTGCAGTGATAAGGATCATGACTCGGTTTCTTGCATATTTCACACCATAGTCCTTCTATTGGTAACAGATTTGGAATTCCTACTTCCATATACTGCATGAATGTTGGGCATTCGTTCTTGTGGTGTCCTTCCTTCCTGCATGTGGTACACCAAACGAATTCTCGTTTATCCTTGTTATTATTCTGGTTTAGTTGAAACATTAAGTTCTTCAAGTCCTCCATCAGTTATTCAATAGTTGGGTACATCTGCTGATACTAATTTTCTTCGAGCTGTAAGGCTGCCTGAAAATCTTATGCCTTCATTTGGAACTTCTTTTGTCGCAAAGGGTATTTTAAGTGTGGTAAAAGTGAATTGACAAATAAGTGTCTATGTTACATCTCGGTCATGAGATACTTTAACTTTCCCTTCAGTCGCTTGAATCTCTTATCAATATCCCATATGAATTCTCCTGGTTTATATCTTATTTTGATCATCTCATTCATGTACTGATCCTCTAAGATCAGCTTCTGGAACTCATTTATCAATAGCTTCTTAATGTCTTCCAGTGTCCTTGTCGTCCTAGGGGCCCTTTTTGCATATAAATTCATGTACCAGTCTAGTGCGCACTCTCTTAGCGTAATAGCTAGCTGCGCAAGTTTTGTATCATCATCAGTGATCTATTTTGCTTCCCATATCTTTGCACAAATGAACAAATGTTTCTCAAGGTCTTCTATTGCTTCTCCTCAAAATTTCGGTAACCTAATGGTGGGATCGTTTCTTCCCATTTTGAATGTTGAACTACTACCCCCGCATGGTGTAGATACCTGACTAGTTCTACTTGAACTGGCTCCTCCAGTTGATGTTCCTTTTGTATATGTACTTCCTGTTGTCTAACTGCTTCTGAACTTTGGTTGTCTAAACAGTCGTGTTCTCTTTGGTGTATTATTCGCACATGGGTTTATGGGTTCCACACTGACATCAATATGGATAGGATTGTTGCCTCCTCTTCCCATTCTTGGACCTCTCGTCTTCCTCTCATACGTTGCGTGCAGGATTTCCTCAATCTGATCCATAGCCCAAAGATCCTCTACCTCTTCCTCATCACTCACCAAGCCTTCCCTTGCGGCTATGGCTCTCTTCTTGGTATTCACCTTGTATTGGTAGGGTACTCCACTATGTGTATTTCCCACTATCGCCATGATATGCTTAATTTTTTCGTCATCCATCATGATCGGGTCCAAGGGTTCTTCTTGCTTGCCCTTATCCTCTCCTCCTTCCATTTCTCCTCTTTCTCTCAGTGCTTCCCCCCTTCCCCCATGCACGCGGGGAAGGGGGAAGGGGGGACTCCATTGTCATTACACCTTTGTTATATAGAAATATCTTAATCAAAGTATAGAGTGATCAAATGTACCTTCCTCAAGGTCCCCGTAGAAAATCTTGCTCTGCTGCGCTGTATGACTTCGTTGTGTCTACTGCAAACTCTGTGATAAAACCTACCACAATACTATCAAGCCAAAAGTCTACTGCGCGGGTGAACTTGTTGTTCAGCTTCTGAAGATGCTCAATCTATACTGGGGTCTACTATAGCTGTCGAATCCGGTTCGTTGTGTGGTTATCCTTCAACCTTAGTATCCACTCTTGCAATAAATGCGGAAAATCAAAGAAAAAGACTGTGTGTAAATCAGTAAACATTTATTTCTCAAGATATTTGTGAGGTGTTAGTCTAGGGTTTCTATTGTCTTTTTGTGCAAACTCTATCTCCTTATTTCTTAGCCAAGTTTTAATCTCTCCTTTTGTGGCATTCCATGGCCTCATCATTCCCTCCTAATGGCTCATTGGTCTCTTCCCTAACCTTTTCTTAATTTGCTTCTGACATATCTTCGAGTTATCTTCTCCACTCAATCATCTCATGTTCCTACCAACAAAAACATAACCATTTGTTGGTTACTTCTCTCCTATACTATCTGAGTTTATTGACCTAGGGTTCATGTCTATTTGGGTTTCCAACAAATCCTCTAAAACTATCGGCCCTCCTGGTTAACCATAAGGCAATGCAACACACAGAATGCAATGCGCGGTCTCACTCGAGATAAATTTAATGGGTGGTTGTAATACTCAGGTGTTTACATCCTAGGAGTAAGTGTGAGATAAGAGAGATAAATATTGAACCATTATTATGACTTGTAAATGCAACATATTGTTATTCACGATTTATGCAGTAGATCCATAGGCTTATTCCTTCAATTTTGCAAAAGCACTTAAACAGACAATATAACAACTCATTCATTCAACATAATAATAATTTCTTCAGACAACAAGAGATATGAAAATATTCATCACACAACACATATGTTATCGTGGTTCACCTCCTCCTAGGGCTACGTCCACAAAGACTTGGCTCTCATCTCTTTTATTATATTATGTTCACATCTACAGCGTCGCGTGCTTACAACTCTTCTCAGTTGGGTGAGATCTATATGAGGCAGACTAGATCACACCAGGATCCATAACCTACTATATAACCCTCAAGATCTACCCTCCCTTGTCCCCTCTAGCTCAACAACTTATACAAAATAGGTCTCACAACAAAACATTACATATTGCATCAAATCATGTGTAACCACAATAATCAGAACCAAACAACACAAAATCCAACCCCCTATGATACCTATGTATCGCTATTTATATGCTTTTGGCTCCTTATCCATTTACAATGCATTACCAAAACCCTAACCCTATCACCGTTAGGTCTTCCTCCCATGCATGCATGTTTTTATTCCTTCCATCTATTGCGTTCCCTTCCATGCACATGTGTTTTTCTTTCTTCCAGCTGTCGCTTTGCTCATGCATGCTTTCTTTCCCAAAAACACCATGCTTTTCCACTTTACTCTTTGGCCTTTGGCCTTCCTACAACATGAATGTTGGGGATACATTTCAAAGAGAAATGGATATTTCTTTTTTGGATGAACTTGGAAGATTCATTGTTATATACATGGATCATATCACTATTTTTTCAAAAACAGGTGAAGAACACTTACTCCACCTTAAAAGAGTTTTTGAAAAATGCAGGAGATTTGGAATTTCACTTAATCCAAAGAAAACATTGTTTGGTCTAGAATAAGGTAAACTGCTTGGACATATCATATAAAAGGATGGAATTAAAATTGATCCTAGCATAACTGAATCCATTCAAAAAATAGATCATCCCAGAAACATAAAAGAATTACAGTCTTTCATTGGCAAAATAAACTTTCTAAGAAGATTTATCCCTAACTTGGAAAAACTTTTAAGAAATATAACAAATATGTCAAGAAAAAATACAAAAAAATAAAATAGACCATAGAAGAAAAACATTCCTTTGATCAGGTGAAACAATTCTTAACACAAGCCCCTATGCTTATCAACCCTGATTACAGGAAATATTTCCTCCTATTCTCTTTTTCCTTTGAGCATACTATTGTAACAGTTCTTTTGCAGAAGAACAATGAAGGCCATGAACAACCTATGTCTTTCTTCAGTAAATCCTTGAGATATGTTGCACTGAATTATAACATCATGGAAAAGAAATATTTTGCTTTGGTGAAAGAAATCAAATATTTCAGAGTATATATTCTCCACTCACACATTATTGCTTATGTCCCAAATTCTATGGTAAAAGATATTCTGACCCAAGATAGTCCTGATGGAAAAAGGGGTAAATGGAGTGTTTTTATCCTTGAATATGATATTGAGATCAAACTGACCAAGCTCATTAAGGGTCAAGGATTAGTTAAATTGATTGTTGAGTCCAATTTCCATGCTTTGGATATTAATTTTCTAGCTGCAGTGGATGAACAATAAGAGCAGGCAACTCCACAAGTTAAAGAGGTTTTCTCAACCTCTCCCTAGTATGAAGAACTAATTTTTGGTTTGCATCATTTACAATATCCTCCTAGTTTAACCAAGACTAAGGCTAGATTTATTAAACTCAAAGCTATGAAGTATTGTATTTTAAATGGCAATTTGTATTGGAAATATGCTGGAGGGATTTTACTAAACTGTTTATTGAAAGATGAGGCTGATAAATATTTGCAGGAATTTCATGAAGGAGATTGTGGTGGACACTTGAACTGGAAGACCGATTCCAACAAAATTCTAAGAGATCATTTTTACTAGCCAACTTTATTTGCATATGTCCACAAGAAAGTGACCTCCTCTCATAGCTGTCAAATCTTTGAAGGAAAAAGGAAACTTCTTCCTTTACCCTTGAAACCAATTTAAGTTGAAACTCCTTTTCAACAATGGGGTTTGGATTTCATTGGAGAAATCCATCCACCATCATCAAGCCAACACAAATGGATTCTCATAGCCACTGATTATTTCACCAAGTGGATTGAATTTGTACCTACAAGGAAATCCATTGATATTTTGATCATTAATTTTTTGGAAACTAACATTCTTTCAAGATTTGGATGTCCCAGGAAAATCATCATTGACAATGCAACAACATTCAAATCAAAGAAGATGGTGGGGTTTTGCAGAAAATATCATATCAACTTAGGACACTCTACTGCCTATTGCCTGTTGATTTAAACCTTGTACAATATTTACTGCAAACATATATTCAGTAAAAGAACAGAAAATATACAATGGAAAATACAAACATTACACAAAGATTTTTCCCTTAGAAACCCAAACCGAGAAAACCAACATATTCTATATTTTCATTGTGTTACATTGTTCACAATACAATATACATATAGGATATAGAGGCATCCAAAACCCTAACCCATATGACCAGGATTAGTCAACAACCCTAATTCCTTAACCGGAAATATAAAAACATCGGCAAAGAAATCATTTGTCGAAAAACCACCTAAATATGTGAC
Source organism: Picea sitchensis (assembly GCA_010110895.2). Classification (NCBI taxonomy): domain Eukaryota; kingdom Viridiplantae; phylum Streptophyta; class Pinopsida; order Pinales; family Pinaceae; genus Picea; species Picea sitchensis. The sequence goes on along the minus strand of SNQJ01S0068077.1, from coordinate 11,169 downwards.
ATGTTTCCCAAGGCAAAAAAACGTTTCTCGGGGGTGATACCCCCGAACCCCCACGCGGGGTAAATTTGACCCCCTGAACCCTCTTACAAAGAATATAACACATACCCTACATTCTCCCACTTCTTGTTTTCTTTGCATACAGGGGGTTACAGGGTTACATAGTCAACAATCCAGGGCATCAATGCCCATGGATCCTCTACACCAAGAGAACTTCTCAGTGCTCACAGATTTTCTTAATGAATCTGCAACATTGTTCAAAGTCTCCACCTTCATCAACAATACTTTCTTTTCTTCAACCATGTCTCTCACAAAGTGATATTGAATATCAATATGCTTTGTCTTTGAATGATGAGTTGGGTTCTTCGCCAGAAAAATTTCACTATGACTATCACAATCTATCCTTACATCTTGTTGTACCAACCTAATACCTAAACACAATCCGTGTAACTATATGGATTCCTTACTTGCATGTGCGGCTGCCATGTATTCATCTTCTGTAGTTGAAAGTTCCACTACATCCTGTCTTTTCTTCATCCAACTTATTGCTCCTCCAAACAGGTTAAACACATACCCACTTGTAGATCTCCTACGATCCAGATCTCCAGTCCAGTATGCATCCAAAAAGCCATGTATATCCACCACTTTGTCCAATCCCGTTCTTCCTTCGTAGCACAATCCATATCTAGCGGTGCCATGAAAATACCTGAAAACCCTTTTTACTATTTTTTAATGCTCCTTCCCTGGTTCTGACATATACCTGCTCAAAACTCCCATTGAATGTGCAATGTCCGATCTAGTAGAGACCATTGCATACATTAAAATACCAACTGCACTCGCATATGGAACATGAGACATGTCCTCCTCCTCTTCATGTGTCTTGGGACACTGATCCGCAAATAACTTTACACCAACAAGAATAGGAACCTTGACCGGTTTACATTTCTGCATATTAAACCTCTGCAATATTGTCTCGACATATTTTCTTTGATTCAACCAGAGTTTCCTCCTTTTCCGATCTCTTTTAATTTCCATGCCCAAAATGAAATTTGAAGCACCGAGATACTTCATGTCAAATTTAGAGGACAACTAAGTTTTCACATTCTGGATAATCTCCTTGTTGTTTCCTATCAACAACATGTCATCCACATACAAGACCAAATAAGTCAAATGACCACCAATTAATTTAAAATACATACAATGATCCTCTTTGCTTCTTGTGAAGCCAAGTCCCAACATATAAGTATCAAATTTTTTATACCAAATCCTTGGTGATTGTTTTAAACCATACATGGACTTTTTCAGCTTGCATGCCATCTCCTTCTTTCCCTTCACACAACATATAATTCTGGTTGCTTCATATAGATTTCTTCTTCCAGATCCCCATGTAGGAATGATGTCTTCACATCCATTTGTTCTATTTCAAAATCAAATTTAGTAGCAACAGATAACATAAATATTATAGGGGTTAACTTGGCAACAGGAGAAAAAATCTCACCAAAATCAATTCCCTCAACCTAGGAATAACCCTTTGCTACTAACCGAGCTTTGTATTTCTCCACTTTTCCTTTTGTATTCAGCTTCTTTTTAATACCCATTTGTTGCCAATGGGATTTCTTCCAGTCGGCAACTCCACTATATCCCAAGCCTCATTCTGATCCAAAGATGCCATGTCTTCATCCATGGCCCTTTTCCAGAGATTTGCATCCTCTGAATCCACTGCCTGCCTGACAGTTCTAGGATCATCATCAGTAATAGACATAAAAATTTGAATGGAAATCAAATGGAGTATACCTTTCCGGTAGCCTTCTTTATCGAACCGATCTCCTCAATATTGGAGTATGAGGATCTTCTTCTTATGATTCATGTTCTTCTACAGAGTCTAACTCATCATCCTTTAAATCAAACTCTATTTTATCTGGTTCTTCCTTACTTGGT
>SNQJ01S0068076.1:7258-39476 GCA_010110895.2 Picea sitchensis | reverse complement strand
TTCAAACATGAAATCATAACGAATTTACTTATATGAATTTCGGTTGGTTCAATTAGTTTGTCTAAAGAAAACAATGTAGTTTATCCTGACAATGTTTAGTGGATTGTACAGGATTTGGAAGTTCAAAGTTGTTAGTCCTTAATTTGAATTTCATTGTATAAATACCAAAGGTGATCATGCCCGATAACATGATATGACATTATATGATATGAATTGATAGACTAATATAGCATTAAGGAGGCAGATTGCGCTCTGTTCAAGAAATTGTGTACTCTATTCCTTTTTTAATATAAATATTGGTTGATGCGCCATTAATTACTGAATTTTTGACTTTGTAAGTGTTGGTGAGTATACTTCTAAGAGAAAGCAGGGACCCCTTCGGCACATGAGTATTTCCCAGTGTGTTTTTTCATTTATTTGTTACATTAGAATTAGTTGCAGTTCGTTGTTTGCATTAATTCATCAAATCTCAATTCCTGTAGATAGTCTGATAAAAATTCTCAGTGAGCTTAATTAATTCATGTTGCAATTTCAATTATGTTGTAGTTTCCCTAATGTTGTGAACATGAAGCTTCATGCTTGATTGTTTGACAATCTAGTTGGTGATTCTCTGAACAAGAATTGTCAAGCGCTGCAAATTGACGCAATCAAGTTATTGTCATTCTTTACTTATACAAATTTTCTCATGATAATTATTGATACATGTGGACATCGGTGGCCACCCACCTATTCTGCTAGCTCAAATTATAGTTTCCATCTTGGCAGTTTTTCAGGTCCCAAACTTCTGGGGTCGTTTTGAGGCCCTAAATGACATTTATTTGATTTGGCAGCACCTAATAGATTTGTGTTGGGGTCTATTGAGCCATTTGGAATGTGTGCTCCTCATCTAGGCCTTTCTGATGGGGTACCAAGCACCCCAAACAGAGATCGTATGCAAAATTTGCACCGTTGGGAAGTTGATGTATCAAGTACCCCACCAGGTATGACAAACCTTTTGGCGTTTCATCTTCCGGGGTTAGGGTTTTGGATGTTTAAGGTTTTCTCATTTATGATTTATGTTAAACATGCCTTTGGAGTCTCATTGTAATAAGATTCTTACGAATGAGCATAGCCGACACATCTTTCTTCAGAGATAAGCTACCACCATTCTAGCTAGCTTGCGTGCTTTGCATTTTACAATCTTTTGTATTCCAGACAGTCATTCGTAGAATCTGAGTTTTATTGTATGATTGTGTTCCTTTCCATATCTCTATGTATCTCCTTGTTATATATTTTTTATATTTATGTCTTCATGTCATTCTCAAAATAATTTGGATCAGTGGTATCAGAGCAGTCTGCTCCTTGTCGTTCTTAGTGCTTGTCCTTGATGAGGTCAGGGTATAGAGAGTTGGGTCTTGAGCTTGTTTCTCTTGAGGAAAACTGTGCTTTCCTACCCAAGCAACCTCCCATGGAAAAAGAAAATAGGGATGACAGAGCATGAGATCCTATCCAACTGTTGCTCGAGGAAGCCCTCACGCGATAGAGGAACGAGATGATGGATAATTTCGTCTAGATCCTTTGATGGTTGTCGATAAGATTGGAGGCATCTTCAACTAGCAGTCACTTCGGAGGTGCGCCACTCTTTAAGGTACAAGTTAACTTTGATATTCCTTTATTTGAAGGTAAGATAAACGTTGATGCTTTGGAAAAATGGTTAATTCTGCTAGAGGGTTATTTCTCTATCCCAAATTTTTCCAATAGTGAAAAAATCACCTTCACACTCTTGAAGGCCCTTACCCTTCTTAGACATTGGTGGGAGACTTACTGTGAGCAACATGTCGAGGACGAGTTTGCAATTTTTGGGCCAAGACCCACTTGGGCGGATTTTGTTGATGCCCTCAAAGAATAATATTACCCTATTGGAAACTATGATGACCAATACATGAGATGGAACAGATTGCGTCAAGAGAGGGGCCAAATAATGCCAGAGTTCACAAATACCTTCCATACCATTCTGCTTTGGGATTTTCTCATCTTATAGTTGGACCCTACTATTCCCTGTGTGTCCATGTTTCCTACCTATGGTTACAATAGGGGATGTTGTCGGGGTCGAAGGAACCACTCAGATCCCTCCACTTCAATTAATCTCAGTCCAAAACCCTCCATTTTGCAGGTGCAACAAGAGGCTTAGAATGTTGCTAAAAAATACTTTGAGCAAATCCTCTCTTAAATATGGGAGGAGATAACTATTGTGGAGGAAGTTGTCTGCTATGAGTGAGCTACCATCCACGAATGGGATATCGACGTTGAAATTGGCAATTGGTTACCAGACCCATGAAACACCATAGAAAGGAATACTAAGTACTCGAGAACGATGGATCTCTATTGGCATAGAAAAACGTTTGTGGGTAAGATTTTGTTGGATAGTGAGGATGAACATGATGTAATCCTTACACAGTTGGTCGAGGTGTGCAAACAACTCTAGGATATCAGAACTAAACTAAATGCTCAAGTGCTGTAGGATGACACCCAACCAGATGGTGACCCTTGTTGGATCATGTTGTCATTGATGCCAATGGTTTGATTGATTGATGTCAAAAGATTTATTGATTTATGATTGATGTAATATAATATGTATTTTCCTTGATGAGAATGCATAGATGAATATGGATCAATGATTTGTCATTGATATGATGAAGATGGATCAATGAGTTGTCATTGATGCATGATGAAGATGGTTCGATGTGGTTTCATTGGTATATGATGCATTGTTGAAAAAATGTATAGATGACTCATTATTGTCTTATCATGATTGATAAGGTGCACAAATGGATGAACTCCAAAGTGGTCCTCTTATGGTGAAAGCCATCTGACCACCGAGGTTTTGTTGGGATTGCTTTTCTGGGGTTATTTCTGTAGAGGGATTTCTTGAACCTGGTTTTTTTTTTGCCAGCCTATTTGAGGTTTTTTCCCCAATTCCTATCTTTCTATTTTCTTTCTAGCTTACCAACCAACTTTTATGACCCTTTGGAATTTTATTTTTCTGATTTCTCTACCCATGAGTGGATCGTGCTTAAAACACCTACAAAATGTAATTTAATTCTCTTCAAATAAATATAATTACGCTTTTTTCATATATATATATATATATATAATTTTCACCATAAATAATTTATAATTTACATTTATATATTATCCCTATCCCCTTTCAATTTTATAAACAATTATGTATAACATGTATATCATAATTTTCTTTATGTTTTAAACATATGTCCTCTTTTACTTTTGAACCTATGTTATACACATTATTTTTTTTATATATATATATATATATATATATATTAAATAATGTTAAATGATGATAACATAATATGTTATTTTTCTTAATTTTGTTTTTATAAATAATATATTAAATTCATAATAAATATATTATGATAAAAAATTCAAATATTATTATTAATTTTTATTTTATATTCTAATTAATTTTAAAACAATCTTAACTTTTTAATAATATATGCTTTCACCATCATATTGCATCATCTTATTCTTTCACCATGATATTGTACCCCTTTATTCATGTGAATGGATTTNAAGATGGTTCGATGTGGTTTCATTGGTATATGATGCATTGTTGAAAAAATGTATAGATGACTCATTATTGTCTTATCATGATTGATAAGGTGCACAAATGGATGAACTCCAAAGTGGTCCTCTTATGGTGAAAGCCATCTGACCACCGAGGTTTTGTTGGGATTGCTTTTCTGGGGTTATTTCTGTAGAGGGATTTCTTGAACCTGGTTTTTTTTTTGCCAGCCTATTTGAGGTTTTTTCCCCAATTCCTATCTTTCTATTTTCTTTCTAGCTTACCAACCAACTTTTATGACCCTTTGGAATTTTATTTTTCTGATTTCTCTACCCATGAGTGGATCGTGCTTAAAACACCTACAAAATGTAATTTAATTCTCTTCAAATAAATATAATTACGCTTTTTTCATATATATATATATATATATAATTTTCACCATAAATAATTTATAATTTACATTTATATATTATCCCTATCCCCTTTCAATTTTATAAACAATTATGTATAACATGTATATCATAATTTTCTTTATGTTTTAAACATATGTCCTCTTTTACTTTTGAACCTATGTTATACACATTATTTTTTTTATATATATATATATATATATATATATTAAATAATGTTAAATGATGATAACATAATATGTTATTTTTCTTAATTTTGTTTTTATAAATAATATATTAAATTCATAATAAATATATTATGATAAAAAATTCAAATATTATTATTAATTTTTATTTTATATTCTAATTAATTTTAAAACAATCTTAACTTTTTAATAATATATGCTTTCACCATCATATTGCATCATCTTATTCTTTCACCATGATATTGTACCCCTTTATTCATGTGAATGGATTTTAGAGATTCACCAAACATCAATAAATCCCATAAATACCAATGAACTTATAACTAAAAGCTATTGTTGTCTCCAACAAATATTTATTGAAGCATTAAAAGCTAGTGCACACTGCAAATTAAGCTTTAATATATAATCGTTGAAAGCAATAAAACTCAAGGTGTTATTGTTTCACTTTGCTGGCCTATGTTATGTTGGGAAATGGATCTTCACTGCATACGTGAAATTCCTTGCTGAAGCTATGTTATAACTTTCACATTTCAAAGTTCACACTACTAAATACTCGATTAACAATAACCAATCTGTTGCATAGGATTTAATGCTATAACATGTGGTATATAAGTCATTAGATATATCCCAGTGTATATACTAAGATGATTTAATGGTGTATATATAAGTCGTCACAACATTGACTGTTGTGCAATAGGATGGTTATTGCTTGCCCTAAACACTCTAAGAGGCTTTCTCTTCTCTGCCCAGAAATATAAAGTTTAATCCTAGTAATAATTACCAAATTTGACATTGTTAACGTAAAAAATTTCAGCAATCCATATGCAAATTCTGTTTTCTCTCTCATTTGTGAATTTTTTTCATAATTCCAACTATTTTGGTAAAATCAACTTCTTTATTTTCCAAGGTAGAAGGTTACCGATTTTTTATTAGTATCTTGCTTTCTAAATTTAAATCCTTTCCAGTTTTTTGTGGGACTTCTTTGTCGAAATCTTTTCAATTCCCTGTTACCAAATCCCTTTAACAAGCATACATGTCTTTCTAAAAACATATATATAGTATAGCTTGGATTTCTAAATTAATGCGATGATTGCCCAATAGTTATTGAAGCTTGGTGTTAGAGGGAAATTGTTGTCGCTCCAACATTGTGCATACTTTGTCTCCCTCATTGTACTCCAACTAAGAATGAGAATGCATATGTATGGTTGTGTTCGTGCCTATATGGAACGAAAGCAATGATATCAATCAACTTTAGAGCTCTAGTGGCTTATTCAATCTATCCATTAAATATACTACTTTATATCTACATAATTGCCCCTTAGACCAAGCAAAGAGAGAACATCACTTGGAGAACATTTGCAAGTAATAACATTGTTTCCTTGTTTTTTTATCAACATGCACATGACTTGATTGGGGCACCTCTTACCAAGGATGAAATAAAGAAGACTTTTTTCGGTTTTAAAAGAGACAAGAGTCTGGGTCCCAATGGGTGGACCGTGGAGTTCTATTTGGAATTTTTTGATTTGTTCGGGGATGAGTTTCTGTATGTAATTGTGAGACATCCAATCCGTTGAGTTTCATTGATTTCAGATCTATTTCTCTTTGCAATGTGATTTACAAGATGATTGCTAAGATAATAGCCAATGGGAGTAAGGAGATATTATCTAGGTATTTGATGAAGGAACAATTTGGCTTTCTCTTTAACCAACAGATCCTAAGTGTGGTGTGGACGATGCAGAAGGGCTGCATACTATTAAATTAAAAAAGGTGTTATGAAATTGGATTTGGCAAAGGCATACAACAAGGTGAATTGGAATTTTCTTGGATTGACCTTATTACAATCAGACTTAAGTTTGGAGGTTACCAATTGGGTCATAGCATGTGTCTTTTCAATCAATTTTGCAGTATTAATAAATGGGTTATAGTTCCAATTCTTTAATGCATAAAGGGAATTATTAAAGTAAAGTGTTTTTACTAATTGGTTGAGTTTTAAGGAAATGCTAAAAGCAATTAGCATTTAATTTTAGCCATTGGTTTCAAGTGACATGAAAAGTAATCTCAACCGTCAATCACTTTGGAAATTACAGTTAGCTCATAACTCAAGATTATAAAAGCAAGGCTAGGGTGAATGAGTAAGACACTTATGTGTGTGACATGATTGGATCACAAAGGACTATGATTCAAGGAGATCTTGGATAGGTGGAGAAATGCTTTCGTCTAGAGACCGGGTCAAGAAGAAGAGAGAACAAAGGCAGTCACAAGTGTGTTTCAGCAGAGCGAAGCCACAAGAAAGGGCCGAGTCGTACATAGTTTGTCATATATTCCTTGAGGTCAAGTACACGGGTTTCAATGGAGATAAATGCATATACACAAGTTTTCTTAAGGAAAGGCACGTGCACCTCGAAAAACATGCTAGATCTAGGTCATACAACAAAGCAGACTTTGCCAGGTTTGTCTGTAGTTGTATTTCTTTCAGTGTGTCATTATCCTTATTATGGAAGACCTGATTTTATCCCAATAAAATCATCTCAATACTGGATTTCCCTCCGAGGTTTTTCCAGGGGTATCTACCCAAAATATTGGTGTTTATGTGTGCATGATTTGGTTTCTAGTATTTCTTTCATTATCTTTATTTGAGTTGAATATTCTAGCATTGTATGTTTTTTTGTGAGATGCTAATTTGATTTACAACAAGGAAATCATTAGATAACAAGATACCTAGGTGTCGAAGTAGGGATTTCAATACTCATAAGGTTAGGGTCACTTTCCTTGAGTAAGGAAAGGAGATGCAACGTCATCTGGATCATTGGAGACTGATACCATTTTTTATTCCAGTGATGGAAATAATCTTTTTTTATGGTGCAAGTTACGACTTACTAGGTCAATGTGGACTTGGCATAGTCCTTTATATGTGTGAAAATCACTATTTTCATTTAAAGTTGAGGGGCATGTTATGGAACAGACATAAGTGTTGAACTTATTGCACTCTAGATGCCACTTGTTTTTGTGAAAGCAAAGGGAATTTGTCAGATCCAACTTGTGGGAGACTCTAAAGCTGTGATCGATTGGTTTGATTGTTGAAATTAGTTGAATAACCTTCTTTTGGAGCCGTGACAAAGGCATATAAGAGATCTCCAAGAAGGTTTCATTGATATCATAATAAATCATGTTTCCAGAGTCCATAATCGACAAACATATTTACTCTCAAAAGAGGCTCTTGCAATTAATGAATTTCTAGATGGGGTACCCCTTCTAGAGGCTACGCAAATGGTCTATTGAAAAGTCAAGGCCGTAAGATGATTATGCTTTTTGTGTTAGACTTTGGGTAATGATACTAAGATTCATTTTGGTAAGGTTTTGTTAAGGACAGACATCGAGTCTTCCCGTGATTGTTTAGCTTTCTATTGTCTAGTTGTGGATCCTTGGTAAAATGCTTGGGATGAAAATGGATTTCATGTGTCTCTTTTGTATATTTTGATTCTCATTGAATAACAAATATACAAGTGTTTTTCTTCGGGGGAAAAAAAAAAAAAAAAACTAGGAATTTTACTTGCAAAACACTACATACTAGTTTGGCTACTTTCTATCATTTGTTGATAAAGCACCTATTACTCACTCCTCTCATTGATTGAGAATCGTGTGCGTTGAACCCTTGCCTTTTTTCTGTTTTCCTTTTTTCAATTTTTCATCAAATAACATGGATATTTTTGGCTTTTTATGATAAATTTAATAGTAATACATTATGTAATTTAGTTTTAAGGTTTAGTTTCCTTTCATAATATGAATTCTCTCACTTATATCTTCATTTTTTCATTCAAGTGGCAAGAACATTTGTAATGGTGAATTTGACTCCTTAATCTATTAGTGTTTGTGTATCAATAAGATCATATAAACATGGATATTTCTAGACATGAAAATGAAATCAACTAGTAATAACTCAACTCTATTTAACCTCTTTTTAATATAAGAGGCCTTTACCTTTAGGCATGAGGTTAACACATGTCTATACTTGAAATAAAACCTACAGCCTAACATTATATATTCATTGTCTAAAAGTTGTGCCCAACTACAATTCTCATGATCATTCCTCAATCCTGCCCATTCAATTTTGTTTCTTTTTTCGCTGGAAAAATGAAATGATTATGTATTACACAATGAAAGAAACTAGAGATGTGCATAGAGCACGACATCCGAGGTCCCAGCTCCCACGGGAAGTTGACCATTGGAGATGAGAGTGGGCTATGAATGGGATCTTGCATAACAATAATTTAAGCATGGCTCTATAAATATCAATACATGTGCAAGCAATCATCATCCATCTGGTAATTTCTCATGGAGGTATGAACTGGTCATCTCCCCTTGTGTATCGGTCCAAATGGTACCGGCCCATCGAGCATGGTCCTGCAACATCGTTACTTCCATGGCTCATCATCATTGGGATCATAGAAATGCTAATCACATCTCATCATCAATATCATTAAACAAAACCCATACATCACCAATAGCTCAAAGACATTACAAAACTCAGAATATTAAGATTGGAGAAAAGACAAGACGTCCTGTATTGTGCTATAGTAATTCACAAGAAAAGGAAAGTTTCCAAGAAGATTTCATCCAAGCCATGTGTAAGAGGTGATGTGGCTAGGGATGTCCGCATTCCGTGGGTGCAAAGGGAGGGTCAAGGATGCATAATGTTATTTGTGGGTGCCTTTGTAGAAGGTGAGTCAGACTGCCATGGATGCATTTTTTCCAAGCCTGCTTTTTGGCTCTTTATTGTTTTTCTTGCTTTATCTCTTTTATTTTTCTTTATTCAAGGGCTAACCAGAGACACTGCCTTGGCATGGTGGACTGAAAGCATCAGCATACCTACAAGTACTTTCTATAGAGATGAGAAGGTTGGCTCTCAGGATGAGACCCTTTCCCTTGGCTACGTAAACTAAAGGTCACCGCTCGGCGTAGGTACAAATGGTGGAAATGTCATAATCGCTAGGTGCACCCATGAACCTAATAGGCTAGCTCATGATGATACCCCCTATCCTCCACTGATCCTTTAAGCATTTGTATTTAATATTTTCATGGGGTCACTATTTTCTTGCAGAGAAGCTTTTCACTGTTTTCTCAGGGATCCCTAGGTGAAGCATCTCAGGTTTCATTTTTAGGCTTTGTCTTTTACCAACTACTTTTTCCTTTTCTCGGGCCTTTAGCCCCTTCTTCCTACTTCAGATAAGGTAATCCTACAAATAGGTCAACCCAATGCCCTAACAAGGGGAATGGGATAAATGATGAGACAAGATGAAACAAGAAAGTGCTAAGGATGGGAGAGCTAATGATTGATCTTCGTGAATTCCCCCATATGCACTTTCAAACCTATGGGCACAAGCTGTTAGGGCACCCCTATCAATTCCCCCAATCATGGTCAAGGGGCCAACAAGATCCAAGCATTTGTTAGAGATAAAAGGAATCCATGCATATATTTAGGCAGGTTTCAATGATCAAAAGACACATGCCATGATACCCGGACCACTACCTCATGGAGCAAGAACCCTTTCCGACATGTGACTGCCGATGGTGATGGATGTTGCTACTCACAAGATAAAGTCGATGGAAGAAGAAATGATGTGGCCCTCCGGCCATGCTCCAGTCAATCCTACTCTCGCATCTATGTCTGGACCTATGGGCCTCGAGACATGATCTCCTAGTTATCCCTAGAAAGCAAGGATAACATATGGCTCCAAATAAGGGACAATGTGCTCACCGTAGAGCACATAAGAACCCCAACATCTCTGGCATAAACCTATAGAACTGCCAATCCTCGATAGGGGCATCAAGAATAAAAAAATGGGCGTAATGCCACCTCGACATACATATATAGATATATATATATATATAGACCTAAGTAAGAAAAATCAATATGTAAACAAACTACTTACTTGTACTTTCCTGTTGGTTGGATGTTCAATGTAGTCAAACGACCAATGTAACCAATCCAACAACGTCCCATGATACCCGGCTTGTGCTTCATCATAAACCAAAATAATGATAAATCAAGCACACAAATGTCATGAGTTATACGTATATCAGTATCATTGGACCCTCTCAAGTCTAACTCATGGATAAGGAAAGGGGGGATAAAATCTCGCCAATTCCATCTCTGAGGAAAGTACTCAATCCACTTCAAGAAAGGGTCATGAAAATGAAAGGTTCAAAACTGACTCAAAGGGCCTCAAGAACTGCTACCTAGACATCACACGCCTCAAGTCAAGGAAGAGATCAACACAAATCTAGCAGACGAACAAGCTATCAAGGGAAAGTCCAAAAACTGGGATAACTAACTCAAACTTGCAATGCATCTAAACTAACCCTTGGATTCTAGGGTTTGACTAAGAGGAAAATCAACATTAAAAATATAATTTCCAACTACACCTTTAATGGAAAAGCATGACAAAGTAATAACAAGTGAAGTTGGAGAAAAGGTCACGAGAATCCTTCTTAGGCAAACAATATTCTTACTCCTATCAAAATCTGAGCATAGTGGTTGTTGATAGTTATCTTCATAGGGTAAATCTAAGTTCTGGGAGTAATTTATCAAAGGCCTCAAGGTAAGACCTAAAATCACCAGGAAAACATGGTACTAGATCAACCTTGAGTGTTTCAGAGAGCTCTAAAAATCTCATCTCCTCACGCCACCTGGGTCAAGAGCTTGTCAGGATAATTGCAAGGAAACACTAAAGATGACTCTTCTTATGTCATAGATGGGATCTATATCAAAACCAATCAGATTCCACCCACGCCTCCAAACATGTATGAACTCACAAAAATCAGATATGTCAAGACGTATGTATCATAACATGGAGGAGTTAAAACATCCAATACTTCTACTCTCTATGTCATAAGGTAAAGAATCACTAAAAACTCTAAGGTGGGGATACCACCTTTATTAACTCTTATGTAAGGGATTCAAGTATTTGATACTATCATGGAAGATCCGGCCTGTGATTCTCAGCCTTGAGATATGTGGGATCTTAGCTTGTCCAATGGTTCCATTTCTTCTTCACTTTCCGAGTCATAGAACAAGGTATCAAAAAACTGGAAAGGAGGAAAATGACTTATCTTATTCTCTTCATCTTGTGCATGAGGGACAGGATCTTATAGAGCTTCATCATACTGAGGAGCGATCACTGGTGCTTCACCCTCATAATTCACATCTCTAGTTATATCTTTGTTTGATTGGATTTATGGGAGAGAGGTCTTGCTCCTCTTCGAGAGGTTGATAATGATCTTCATAAACCTCGCCTCTTATATCGAGGATTCTTGGTATTGATCAAGATATGCTTTCTTGAGATCTTCTAAAATCTCAGCGGTGAATCCTTCAGGGTCTATACAATAAGAGGTTTTGAAGGACATCTTCATTTGAGCAATGTGGTTTAGTAAGGTCTATAAACCTACTAATGAGGTGTATGAAAGATGATATACCCTTTGTCCCTTTGCAAAACTCTTAAATGATCTGTAAGTAGGATGGTAGAGTGAAAGAACAATTTTATAAGAGCATCCCTCCTCCCAACTCTATCTCTCTCAAATACTCAAAAATTCTCATTTATGAGGGTTGGGAGGCCCAAAAACATTGGGGAGTTGTTTAGCCATTTGTATCAAAGTAATTTGGGTATCCTTTTATAGTTTCAGGAAAATTATATGACGACTCCACTAATTTTTTCAGTGTGCCATGATCCCATAACTTGGAAATATCACGTATTGTAAGGTGTCACACTGATAAATAATAGTGGAGTCACCAGATAATTTTCCCGGAACTATCAAAGGATAAGGGAAAACACCCAGTGGAGCTAGTTGTAAGCTTGTAAGATAAGGCTCTTGAGGAAAGGCTTTCATCAAAAACATTTGTCATTTGAGGAGAATTGACCTAGTGTTCACCGACAACTACCAAAATGTTATCACAATTCTGTGGTAGATGCAAGAAAGGGCTAAGGAGTAAGACAAATCACAACAAGAACCTTCCCCACCCAACGTCACCACAATGGGAAGGTTGAGGATTGACCTGGTTTGAGAATTAACAGAACCACACCAAGACCACCTGACACAAAATTAATTAGAACAACAACAATCACCCAACAAACGTAACAAAATTCAAAAGAGTTTAGGAGTGCCCGGATCCGCCTACTTCAACGCTGGGAGGTCTGGATCGCTGCCTGTGGTTACTGAGTCATAGGTGAAGGTCTTAAAAAGTTGAAGGAGAAGAGATTTTAAAGGACTAGAGGGATAAGTTTAAAGTGTCAAGTAAAGCGTGGATCCAAAAATCACTCCTTAGGGAGAGAGGCTCACTCCAGTATTGCAAAAGCAAGGCCTCGTGCACTCTCCTCCTTCCCAGCAAACAACTAGCCCAAATGAAAAGCAAAGTTTCAATAATAGAGGGTTTAAAGAGGGAGAGGTTGCTAAGGCAAGGCTCACCAAACCCTAAAAGAAATGACCCTAGGTGTAGACAACCTAAGCATGGGACGTCTCCTCCTTCTCTTGGAAGTCAAGCATGATCTGTTTTAAGGGAAGAAGAAAAAGGAGTGTATGCTGCTAAGCGCTCTTCTTCTTCTTCAATGGATAAAGTTTTTCTATCAGGGAACATGAAACAACGACCTACTTTTGTGTGTGTGTTTGTAAATCTCTGTGGTTTGATTCAACAATATTTATAAATAGATGCAAAATTGAACCCATTCCAACTAAGTTTTGAGAAAAATACTTACAATTTTACAAATCATCAAGAAAATAATGATGCAAACCCCTAGTTTGCAACACCTTCCTTCAAGAAAACACCATAGAGTGCCAAAATTCTCTTCCTTCCAAACAAGTGCACTTTCCTCAAATCAGCCAATAACCCAAATGGGGCTCAAATTTCAGACCTAAGTGGTGAGGGATAGATGATGATAAAATGAGAGTCAAAACCCCCAATATATAGTGTGTATCAACACCTAATTTTACTCTTTTAGGTCATAAAAAGGACGATACGTAATGTCAAAATAATATTGTTTTTACATTAAATTACTAAATCAAAGCCCCATCATTTACAAGAGGGTAAAATCCCTTTGCGAGGTGCTATCCTCTAGGGAAAATGAGTCATCCAGGAGAAAAATGTTAACCCCCTTGGGGCCTTTCCAACATGCCACACTTGCCACTGCCACCGGCTCCCAAAAGGTCCATGAAGTTGGATGACGCTGGCGAAGTATGATGACATCCTAAGCTCTAAGGTTAGCTGCTCCATCAAAAAGGGTCATCATTCCCAGTTCAGTCCTGCCTGAGTGCCTTTGATGGAACGTCATCTTCCTCTTTGGTGAAAAATCCTTGATCCATATCCATCTTGTCTCTACCCCTTGACGGGGTCTCAACATCCACCTACTGGGCTCTTCAAATTCCATGGGAGTCCTAACCGATCATCTCCCATGTAATAGTCCAAATGGTACCCGTCACGGCATGGTAATCGCATATCAAAAGCTACTCCCTCCATGGGCTCATCACGCATCATAGCAATGCTAATCATATCTCATCATCAATGTCATTAAACATATGCATAAAAAATGATACATCGTCAATAGCCCAAAAGGACACATAAAACCTCGCAATACAAGGTTGAAGAAAAAAACAAGACACTCTATTTTGGCTAGTATCCATAAGAAAGGAAAGTTTCCAGAAAGATTTCCACCCAAGCAGGTGATGTGGCTAGAGGGATGTCCGCATTACGTGGGTGCAGTGAGGGACATTGATGCATAAGTGTTACCTGTGATTGCCTTTGTAGAAGGCAAGCTACGCACTGCCATGGATGCATTTTTTCCAAGCTCATTTTTACCTTTATTCTTTTCTCGCTTTATTCTTTATTTTCTTCTTTTATTCAAGGGCTAACCAGAGGACACTCATTTCTCGCGTTTTGCGACCCGAGTCGACATCTACAAGTACTTTCACAGAGATGAGAAGGTTGGCTCGGATGAGACCCTCTTTCCTTGGCCATGCAATTAAAGGTCACTACCATGGTAAATCCGATGGTGGCAGACAAGTCATACCGCTAGGTACCCAGCTGAACCCAATAGGTCGTCTGATGAGACCCCCTATCCTCTGACTAGATCTTGTTTGCTCTTCTAACCTCCGCTTCTTACCGAGAGGCTTTTATCACTGGGATCCCCGTAGTAAGACCGAGGTTTCATTTTAGGCCGTCTTTTACTCAAATTTCACCTTTCTAATTCTTTAGCCCCTTCTTCCCACAAGATAAGGTGCAACTTACAAATAGGTCAACCCAATGCTGACAGTAAATGGATAAATGACGGAGACAAGCATAAACAGTGGTGCTATGGATGGAGTTTTATCGGCGGATTCTTTAGAAATTCCCCAGTTGGCAAACTAAACCCATGGGCAATGTGCTTCTTTAGGTGATCCCCGTCAATTCCCCAATCATGGTCAAGTGGGCCAATGTAAGATCCAAGCATTTGTTAGAGATAAAAAGGAATCGATACATATATTTAAAGGTTTCAATGATCAAAAGTGACACATACCTACGGACAATTCCCCTGGACCCCACCTCACCTCATGGACCAAGAACCTCTTTTGATACGTGACCAAGCCGACGATGAATGCCAAGAGATCTCGTCAAGATAAAAGTCATGGAAGAAGAAAGGATGGCCTGTACATGCTCGCCAATCCTACTGATAATTCATGTCTCGGGGCCCTCATGGTCCTAGACATGGTCTCCAAGTTATCCCTAAAAGTCGTGGATAATGTATATCATCGTAATATACAAACAAAACTTTGACATGCTTTTAGTTCATTCCCTATACAAAATTGATCATAATCAATCAATAAATATATATGTATGTATTATTTTCATTTTTCCGTTTATAAACAATTTTTCTATTTCCAATTTACCCTTTACAAACTATTTTTCCTAGTCATTTTCTTTGCAATGTTCACTTAGTACCATGTATCATTCGAGGAAAAACACCCACCCCTGCAAAAATTGATGGAACAAAATAATTTACAATTGACATTCACTTTTTTTTTTATCATAAATGATATAGAGTGACTGCATCTTTTCATGCGCTACTACAATTAAGAATACTTATTGAGATTTTGAAACGAGATTACAACAAATGTCCAATTTTGTCAACTTTTTAAATCATTTTAATAAGTGATTTCTAATTTCTAGCAAAGATGTTTTCTTTTTCTATAGCCTATGGTTTTTTTGTAAGTTAGAAAAATATATTAAAATCTTCTAGAGTCCAAAAATTACAACTGGCGAGATAAACAGTGAGATCGTGGCAGCATCACTGTGATGGAAAACCACGCTTCATTACGTCCATACGCCTACATAGATGTCTAAACAAATTTCAATTACAAGACGTGAGAAAGAAAAAGTCAATGCGGAAAATTACCGTATAAGCCTAGAACTAGGGTAGCATTGCAGGGCTAGAAACCTTAAAAATAAAACCATCTAAAGACATCAAAAATCCAAGAAAACCTGTGAACACCATTTTCATCTAGAGCTTGGGCCTAGATTCCGTTCTTTCTGAGGATCATTCGCAATGTCCATGGCTGGAGTCCCTTTGTTCGGAGTGTGCAGGAGAGTGCATAGAAGAGTCTCTGAGCGCTCCTCGTGGCATTCTCGATGATCATTCATGTTCAGCAGCTCCATCATGTCGCGCTTGACTTCAAAGACCGAATTCTGGGTAATGTCCGTAGAATTGCTAGCCATGAACCGTCAGACCGAAAATAAGAGGGTTTATATGCGAGGGAGGAGGTGAACATCTAAGAAGAAAGTGGGAGGCAAAAGAAGGGAGAGGGGAGGCGGAAGGGGGGGGGAGAGAAATAATGGGGGGGAGAAGAGGGAAATGGGGGACGTGGTGGAGACTGGTGGATGGGTGGCGTCTCTAGGCTGAGCTTTGGTGAAAAGCCAAGGGAATTTCCCAAAATGTAAAACCACTCTACTCTACATGCCCACAAAGAGGACAAATGAGGGATTTATGGAGTGGAGGCACAACCGAGTCCGAGGAAATTGAAAGAAGCTCACCTCGCCTCCCTGGTGGAGCCTTCCCTCACGCTATAAATTACGCTATCCCATCGCCGAGATTTTCCTCCGCCAAGGCACTCCGGAAGAAAACAAAGAGAGAAGGGGATAAAATGAACCAGAGGTGGAGAGGAGGGATGAACATGAACCAGAGTTGGAGTGGAGGGATGAATTCGAACCAGAGGTGGAGAAAAACATAAATGAGACTGCGAGGAGCAAGAGTCGAGGTGTGAGAATGAGATGATGAATCCACCAATGCAGAACAAATTCTATCGAGACAGATCTTGCGATGGGATTGGTTGGGAGACCTACCCATCGCATTAACTTCCTCATCAACCTAGAGTGCCATAGACTTAACTGGAGTTGTGCGAGGGTGGTAATGGGGGTAAGTAACTCTAGAAATTAAATGCATGGAGTTAAATGTTGGGCGAGAGCGCAAGATGCAAAGCAGTAAGGTGCTATGGATTGTTGATCCGTGGATATCTACACCCACCTTTTTCTGCTGGCTCAAAATAGTTTTCCGCAATTTTGGCAATTTACTATTTTATGTGTTTTAACTTCCTAGGCCATTGAGGGCCTAAATGAGGCGATTTTTCAAGATCAAGGTTCTCAATGATACCTAAAGGCATATTGATCCCCCAAAATGTCTCCTCACGATACCTTTCCAACGATCTATCACACGCCTAAACGGAAATCGTATGCGGTTACACACCCGAGAAGTTGATGTTCTAACTTACCCAAACGGGCCCATATGACTTTTGGCGCCTATCTCCTAGGGTTAGGGTTTTGGATGTGCTAGGAATTTTGGAATTCATGTTTATTGTAAAAGGCTCTCGAGTCTATCAGAATCAATTCTGTTTAATGCGTAGTGTAGTTGTCACATCTCTTCAAAGATAAGTTGCCACCATTCTAGCGAGTCTTTCAATCTATATGTTTACAGACATTTCTTCGCATTAATAGAAATCGTGTATTATCAGATATCCACAGGTTATGGTCGCGATCTTTGATAATATTTCTATTATATTATTGAATATCTGTAATATTCTATGTATTTCTTTTATTATATCTCTCATTTCATTTCTTGCGGCCGAAAATAACCGGACAAGGGTATCGAGCAGTCGCCTTTTGATCATTTTTTTTTTCAATGCATGTCCTCGACGAGGTCCTAGTATATCAAGTTGGGTCTCAAGCTCGTTTCTCTTGAATACAATCGCCTCACACCCAAGAAACCCCTCAATGGCGGAAGAAAAGAAAAACGACTAAGCAGATGATCCTATCAATCTGCTGTTTTGAGCAAGCTCTCACGCTGGCTGAGGGATAAAATGATGGAGAATTTTGCCCACATCCTTCAACCACATAACAATCGACACATCTTCATCAAGTGACCACTTTGAGGCACCTCACCTTCAAGGTACAAGTTAATTTTGATACCTCAGATGAAGCGGACGATAGATGCAGAAGCCCCATAAAAATGGTTAACTCTCCGAAGGTTATTTCTCTGCTCACAATTTTTCCGACAAAGAAAAAGATAACCCTTTGCACTCCTTAAATCTCTCCCCGTCAAACATCAGGGAAACTTACTCCGAGAAAAGTTCCATAGAGGAGTCCGAATATATGGGGCCAATCCTACTTGGGATTTTTTATGGATGCTATCAAGGAACAATATTACCCCTGGGTTGGAAACTATGAAGACCAAGACATGAGATGGACCACATCATGGCAAGAGAGGGCCAAGTAGTTTCAGAGTTCACCAATACCTTCCATACCTTAAGCATAAGTCAGTATCAAAGACTTCGAGCAACATTTGGTTCCTCGAATACCGCGGCTCTCTACACGATACATCCGCATCGAAATGGATTTTTCCGACATCCTATCACTGACATCAAGCATCGACATGTCAAGTTAAAATTGAGTAGAAATTAAGCACCAAAACAAACGGGAATTCTGCCTACAAATCCGCAACAACCAAAAGTATGACAAAGACGGCCCTAACAAATGGGCCTAAAACCACCAAGACACAGAAAGAAGGGTCACGAAGACAAAGAAGGACATCAAAATGGTGTATTTCACAAAAGCTCCTTGGCCAACACCGACATGAATGTCACAAAACAGCCATTGGTGCTCTAGATCAAAGATTAAGGGAGTCGAACTCCCCGATTCGTATCCGATTATGAAAATACCGGGTAAAGGATGATCATCGACGCACTTAATCGCTATCATTAATGACCGCAAGAATTCAACCAGATGAACCAACAGATTCTCAAGAGGGGGAGCGCCTTTTTCATTCACAGATGTAGTGAAGGGGACCCCCGGGGTTTGCATTTTGTCAGTTGATAGCTAAGCCAAGAACCTCATCTTAGCAAAGGTCACCAAACAACTGATTGTCGACAACACCACCTCAAGAACCATATTAACATCTGGGGTGGCTTCGCCAAGGACGATTCAAGGCCAACCAAAGAATGTTTCCATTGTCATACCTATAACGTTCTAAGGATGAGGTATTATGTGATGTCCCCACTGGATGTCCTGGTGGATGTTCTCTTAATAACCATATATGTGGTGGTGTCATGTTTTTTATGAGTCCTCACCCCATAGTGTCATCATAATTTTGGGGGTCATCTCTACTGCAATCGTAGGTAGTTCCAACTATTGTTCCGAATTCTAAAAAGTTCCGGGTACATAGTATCTCATACTCATAAAATCTAGCTTCTTCACAACTGCTCGAAGTGGGAACATAAGGACATTGTACACTACTAGCTTATCCCCGTGACCTTCTATCCAACGTAAGGTGTCAAGGTAAAAGAAAGTTAAAAAATTCCTTTGCACACCTTCCTCTCATGTAGGCCAACTTGTTGAACAGCATCAGCCTCAACAGTTTCATGACAAACTCCCACAAACCAAGCAACGCGATGCCTCAAAGAATACAAGCAACACCCAGATGTGTGATCCAAAGAATGCTTTGCCCTCCCTCGAACTCAATACAATGGAGACCATTGTTTCCTAAGGAGGAGGATTGGTCCAGGTGGATATCTATGGGTCAACTAATCTTTTCAACTGGCTCAAAACTGCTTTCTAGCAATTTTGGCAATTTACTATTTTTAGCAGGTGTTTTAACTTCCTGGGGCCATTTTGAGGGCCTAAATGAAGGTTTCAAGATAGAGGTTCTCAATGATAGTGAAGGCATAATTGAGTCTCAAATGAATCTCCTCTATGATACCTTTCCAACGAAGCTATCACACTTAAACTGAGATCAGAGCGAAAGTTATGACCCGTGGAAGTTGATGTACCCACTCACCCAAACGGGGGCCCACATGACTTTTGCTTTCTCATTCCAGTGTTGTGGTTTTGGATGTCTAGGACTTTGGCATTCATGTTTATTGTAAAAAGGCCTCAAATCCTCATTGTAATCATCTTCTATGGCACGCAGTAGCCATCACATCTCTTCTTAGAGATAAGTCACACCATTCCAGCTGTAGCTCCTCAATCAGATTTTTACGCCTCAGACATTTCTTTGATTGATAGAAATCATGTACTATTGTGATATCCGTGTTTATGGTTGCATCTTGATACATTTCTGTTATATTATTGAATATCCGCAATATCTCTATGCAATTCTTTATTAAATCTCCGCTCTAATTTCGTACGAAAATAATTCGGATCAATTGTGGTTAGGTGTCCTCCCACTTGTCTTCTTGCACGATGAAATCGGTGACACCACATCCAGGGTTGTAGCCTATGTTTCTTATTGCAATCACAACACTCAATTTATATTGTGAGGAGAGAATGTTTCGTTGTAATATGTTTGAATCTTAAGATATTAAATATAAGATCCTTGTCTTGTTTTACATATTTACATTATTATGAATAATTCCTCCTTACAATAGATGGTTGCATTATGCATGAGGAGAAGAAGAGTAATTTAGAAGAAAATTCCAAGATGAATCATCTGACACATTGAAATGGAAGTCGGTCTGAATCGAGGTGTTCAAGTGTCAAGCAACTTATCTAACTCTGACACTTAAAGTATTAAAAAAAATTTCTTTTTCCTACATTTGCACCAATTTGATTGAAATATATGATTTTTCCTGCTTGTATGTACCCAACTAAAAAAATCAAGTGATTGAATTGTGCTCTTGCATTACAAATCTTCGTAGCTACATATCCCATGGATGTAGTTTAACATTTTGTTATATGCATTGTGTATCTGTAATTAACTTGCAGTGTATTGCAGTCGTGTGACACATCCCTTTTGTTGGATTCAATGAGGAAGAACACATTGTAGGAGATAATGATAGGAGCTTCAACCTTCACAAATTTAAGTATTTGGATACCATTAAAGAAGCCATGGAGAAGGAGTTCCCTAGGCTCGTCTCATGCACAGATCTTTGGCAGAGATGACGCATTGGTACATTCTCATGTATATATATATATACTCATGTTCGGATATATAGTGTATATATCTATTACACTTATTTTTAGGATAATGTTCATATACACTTATGTTCAAGATTCAAATTTTCATGGCACTAGGTATATAAGCCCTATTAATCAAATAATGTTTGTGTGTCTTTATTGATGGTGGGAAAATTACATGTTTGATAATGAGAAGTTGGGATGATCATACATTCCCATGAACACTAGAAGAACAAATTGATGGAAGAGAAGAGAAAATGTGGTGGAGAATTACCTACCCAATCATAATGAGATCATATCCACCGTTGCACAACTTATTGTCTGGATACCTCTAAGACTTGGGGTGTTGTCTGGGAGGCATTCCACATAGAGAATATCCTCAACTTCTCAAATGGCGATAATGATTCCCCTATTCATAATAACGAAGAGAAAAACTCCAATTCCACAGAGGCCTCAGCTGGGTCTGTTGAAGAGAATTCTTCTTCTTCGATAAGCCAAGTTACAAAGAAGATTCCTGCCGCCAAGCTTTGTGTTCTTGTAAGCCTTCAAATTTTGAGGGAAAATTATTTTGCGCCTTGGATTTGGGCAATGAAAACATAGATATGTTAGGAGGATAAATCTATTGTGAAATGATGTGTCAAAATGGGAAACTCGGTTTAAAGCAAGTTGGGGATAAATTTCTATGAGGAACAATTGGTGGGTTGAGTTGAACACACACCTCCTCCTACTTTTTGGGTGCTTGTGAAAATTTGACAAAGGAGGTGGGGGGAAAATCCCAAGTAAGAAAAACTGGCAAGTAACCCAACATTTTAGGATGACATATTAGAAAGAAAAAAAGGTGTCATAGTTAGTAGAGCGTGAATATATCGGTTTATGTGTTATATTTATGATGAACAACACAAATGATGGATAACATCTAGAGATAAGGATTCATAAGAATGAGAATAGCAATATGGAACAACAGAAAACAAAGAGATACGGACATGTGGAAACATGATGTCGCAGGTGGTATTGACGTTAAGTGGTATTGGTTGATAGGTTTTGGCTGACGTTTCAGAAAAAATTCTTCCCTATGTACATGCCTCTCTCACATATAATGTTATTTTTTTGGATATCCAATGACATAAGGTTTCACCGGCTTGTATGTTTTTGGTGGTGAGAGAATCCTAGTTTGATTATGTTGTTTTCATTTTACTAGCATACCAATTGGCAAGGAATGGGAATGCTAAAGTAAATCAAGGAAGGTTTTCATAATAATGTTGTTAGTGAGAACCATAAAAATATTGCAATTAGAATTATATCACTATTATTGACCATATGACGATGCCATTTGTCATTATCTTTACACTTGTCCATTGTTTAGTTTGGAAATAATATTCTACGAAGGGGTAAATAATGTTCTATGTAGGGGGTAAAAATAACAAGTAGGTAAAATATTTATGAAGTTGATTGCAACAATGTTAAGAAACAAAAGGCATATATGTCATGTATATTAAAGAACAAATAAATAAGAAAAAGTAAGAAAAAAAATGATTGCACTGTAAGTTCTCATTCAATTAGCCATCTGCAGTCAATGCCATCATCATTCGAGGCAAGTTGAGAGGCAACAAGTCTCCCTTATCAAACCACCAAAAGTGGAAGGTCTTCCCACATGCCTTATAGACTTTGGCCAAGTCCTAGTACTAGATAGGAACATGAATCCTGGGAAAGAAGAGGACTCCACTCTTTACTTCATACCCATGGGAATGTCAGAGTTTCTTCTCCTTGTCAGACAATTGCAGAAAAAACTTCTCAGTGACAATGCACTCTATTCCTATCAACCAAGTGTCCTTCTCAGGCATATCATAGATGAGAAACTACGTTAGATCATCATTATAGTGAGTGTAATAATGGTGTTCTTCTACTTGCCTGGTTAAGTCATATGCTTATTAGAAGTGAACTCAGAATAAAACAAATGAAAACATTAAACGACAACAACAATAACACCACCATGAAAACAATACTTCATTGAAGAATGAAAACTGAAAACTAAAACGGAAATTCATATATTGGTTGTTTTCAAATTGTGGTCTTTGTTTTGTGTTTTGGTACACTTTATAGGACCTCTGCCTGTCATTCACCTTGTACATTTTCCACCTTGTTACCTATAATGATATATGTTTCACCCATTTTGTTCCAAATGCATTCTTGTTTAGAGTGCACCATTTAAGCCTGGGTGTTTCATTTTTTCCTTGTTTTATGAATCAAATGTGTTAATAATTCAAGGTAATGACATTACTAGAATATTCATGTAGTTTATTGAACATGTGTTGTAATCGCTTTGATGGTTGAGATATTTTCCACCTATTTCAACCAATTCAAAGATATGTGTTCTAGAGAGAATCAAGTACACATATATCCACTATCTTAATTGGCCACCTCCAACAAGTAAGTATTGTCATCAATGATCCAATCAATTCTTTGTAGTGAAAAACAAAGCTGTTAAGCAATTCCCCATGGTTTCAAACATGAAATCGTAACATATTTACTTTTATGAGATCTATTGGTTCAATTAGTTTGTCTAAAGAAAACAATGTAGTTTATCCTAACAATGTTTAGTGGATTGTACAGGATTTGGAAGTTCAAAGTTGTTAATCCTTAATTTGAATTTCATTGTATAAATACCAAAGGTGATCATGCCCGATAACATGATATGACATTATATGATATGAATTGATAGACTAATATAGCATTAAGGAGGCAGATTGCGCTCTGTTCAAGAAATTGTGTACTCTATTCCTTTTTTAATATAAATATTGGTTGATGCGCCATTAATTACTGAATTTTTGACTTTGTAAGTGTTGGTGAGTATACTTCTAAGAGAAAGCAGGGACCCCTTCGACACATGAGTATTTCCCAGTGTGTTTTTTCATTTATTTGTTACATTAGAATTAGTTGCAGTTCGTTGTTTGCATTAATTCATCAAATCTCAATTCCTATAGATAGTCTGATAAAAATTCTCAGTGAGCTTAATTAATTCATGTTGCAATTTCAATTATGTTGTAGTTTACCTAATGTTGTGAACATGAAGCTTCATGCTTGATTGTTTGACAATTCAGTTATGATTCTCCCAACAAGAACTACCGTTCTCAAATTGACGAATCAAGCCATTGGTCATTCTTACTTATACAAATTTTCTGCCGATAATTATTGATATTATTGACATCTATACACCCAATCTATTCCGGGCTAGCTCAAATTATAGTTTCCATCTTGGTGAAGCCAGTCCCAAACTTCTGTGGTCGCTTTGAGGCCCTAAACAAAATTTATATTTGATTTTGGCAAAGACCTAATAGATTTGTGTTGGGGTCTATTGAGCCATTTGGAATGTGTGCTCCTCATCTAGGTTTTCCGGCTGGGGTACCAAGCACCCCAAACGAATCAGACATGGCAAAAAAATTCTGGTAACTGCTGGGAAGTTGATGTATCAGCACCCCTAACGTGTATGACAAACCTCATGCTTCATCTTCCAAATAGGTTTGGATGTTTATGGTTTTTCATTTATGATTTATGTTAAACATGCCTTTGGAGTCTCATTGTAATAAGATTCTTACTAATGAGCATAGTCGACACATCTCTTCTTCGTAGATAAGCTACCACCATTCTAGCTAGCTTCTATTGCTTTGCATTTTAATATTCAGATTCCGCATACCACCAGAGAATCTGATTTTTATTGTATGATTGTGTTCCTTTCCATATCTCTATGTATCTCCCTCATATATATTTTTAGTATTTATGTCTTCTGCCATTCCCAAAAATAATTTGATCAGCATCGAGCAATCGCCCTCGGCTGCTCTTAGTGCTTGTCCCTTGATGAGGCCGGTAGAGAGTTGGGTCTTGAGTCGTTTCACTTTGAGGAAACCGTGCTTCTACCCAAGCAACCTCCCATGGAAAAAGAAAATAGGGATGATGTATAATGAGAACTCCCATTCAACCTGCTAATCGAGGAAGTTCCCCACGCTGATAGAGGAACGTAGATGATGGATAATTGCCTAGATCCCTTTTGATGGTTGTCATACATTTGAGCATCTTCAACTAAAGGGGCCACTCTAGGTGTCGCCCAATTTTACAAGGTACAAGTTAATCCTTTGATATTCCTCATTTTACAAAGGCAAACCTGATGCTTTGGAAAATGGTTAATTCCTCGCTAGAGGGTTATTTCTATCCCAAATTTTTCCAATAAAGGAAAATATCACCTTCACACTCTTGAAGGCCCTTACCCTTCTTAGACATTGGTGGGAGACTTTACCGGTGAGCAACATGTCGAGGATGAGTTTGTAATTTTGGGCCAAGACCCACTTGGGCAAATTTTGTTGATGCTCCTAAAAGAGTAATTTTAACCATTTGGAAACTATGATGACCAATACATGAGATGGAACATTATGCGGAAAGAGAGGGGCCAACAAGTTCCAAAGTTCACAAATACCTTCCATACCATTATGCTTTGGGATTTTCTCATCTTATAGTTGGACCCTACTATTCCCTGTGTGTCCATGTTTCCTACCTATGGTTACAATAGGGGATGTTGTCGAGGTCGAAGGAACCACCCAGATCCATCCACTTCAATTAATCTCAGTCCAAAACCTTCCATTTTGCGGGTGCAACAAGAGGCTTAGAATGTTGCTAAAAAATACTTTGAGCAAATCCTCTCTTAAATATGGGAGGAGATAACTATTGTGGAGGAATTTGTCTGCTATGAGTGAGCTACCATCCACAAACGAGATATCGACGTTGAAATTGGCAATTGGTTACCAGACCCATGAAACACCATAGAAAGGAATACTGGCACTCGAACGATGGATCTCTATTGGCATAGAAAAACGTTTGTGGGTAAGATTTTGTTGGATAGTGAGGATGAACATGATGTAATCCTTGCATAGTTGGTCGAGGTGTGCCAACAACTCTAGGATATCATAACTAAACTAAATGCTCGCGTCAGAGGATGACACCTAACCAAAGCTGGTGACTGTTGGATCATAAGGTCATTGATGCCAATGGTTTGATTGATTGATGTCAAAAGATTTATTGATTTACATTGATGTAATATAATATGTATTTTCCTTGATGAGAATGTGTATAGATGAATATGGATCAAATGATTTGTCATTGATATGATGAAGATGGATAAATGATTTTTCATTGATACATTATGCAAAGATGTCGAGTTTCATTGATTTCAGATCTATTTCTCTTTGCAATGTGATTTACAAGATGATTGCTAAGATAATAGCCAATGGGAGTAAGGAGATATTATCTAGGTATTTGATGAAGGAACAATTTGGCTTTCTCTTTAACCAACAAATCTTAAGTGTGGTGCGGACAATGCAGAAGGGCTGCATATTATTAAATTAAAAAAGGTGTTATGAAATTGGATTTGTCAAAGGCATACAACAAGGTGAATTGGAATTTTCTTAGATTGGCCTTATTACAATCAGACTTAAGTTTGGAGGTTACCAATTGGGTCATAGCATGTGTTTTTTCGATCAATTTTGCAGTATTAATAAATGGGTTATTGTTCCAATTCTTTAATGTATAAAGGGAATTATTAAAGTAAAGTGTTTTTATTAATTGGTTGAGTTTTAAGGAAATGCTAAAAGTAATTAGCATTTAATTTTAGCTATTGGTTTCAAGTGACATGAAAAGTAATCTCAACCGTCAATCACTTTGGAAATTACAGTTAGCTCATAACTCAAAATTATAAAAGCAAAACTAGGGTTGATGAGTAAGACACTTATGTCGTTCTTTAATAGGTGTTTCTTTTTTCACTGGAAAAATGAAATGATTATGTATTACACAATAAAAGAAACTAGAGATGTGCATAGAGCACGACATCCGAGGTCCCAACTCCCCACGGGAAGTTGACCATTGGAGATGAGAGTGGGATATGAATGTTAACAAAAGGGTAACAAATTAAATAAAATATTGATCCGGCGCGCTTCCACGACCTTCAAAATCCCTTCAGATCCGTCAGAAAATTTGAGTCAAGAAAAGTGGGTAGCTATATGAATTGCCTCCCTTTTCTATGATATTCACTTATTATGTGATCCGCTAGTTTGAAATACTTATGACCTCCACTATCACTTTTGGTTTCATGGAGATTTTTTGATGCATGTCACTATCATCGAATTTGTGCACAACTCAAGTGGTTTAGAGATCGCTCATCTTTGGGGACGGACGGACAAACAAACAAAATATCTATCCTAAATCTTGGTAGTCAGTGATGTTTTAGTTTCAGTGATGATGAGAATATAAAGTTGATGGACAAGGAATTTAGTCGGTTGTAAAAGTGGTTAGCTATATGTCTTTTCTACGATTCGAAGCTCAATCTTTTGTGATACTCATGACCCCACTTTTTCCTTTCGCTTTCTTGATCAGTTAATATTTTTTTATTTTATCGTAGCGATTCTAAGTTGTACTTGCTTTTCCTTTTTCCTTTCTTTTATGATGTTGTAACTTTTCTTTTATTATGTTGTAACTGAGATGGTATGTCAAAGTGGGCCTTAGATTGTGTTATGGAAGGCTAATGGAATGACAAGTCTTTATTCAATATCAATACACAAATTTGTGAAGGGATATTTCAATTTATGAATCCCATGTGCAATTAAAAGGTTTTTTTAACATTTTATAGTTTTTTTTTGTGAATCTTTAGAATTTTTCCAGAAATGAAATCTTGATGATACATGCATTTTATAACATTTGTATAATTTCAAGGTTTATATCAAGTTTTAGGCATGAAAAAAGAATGAGGCTTTTTAATGTTTTTTGGTATATAATAACATGGGTTTATAATGATACAAGATGATAAGCTTGGCTTTGATATAGCATGTGTTTAACCATTCATAAACAAGGTAAACAACAACAACATTGTAAGTACTTTCCCATGCAAGCAAATTTATAGATTTGTATGGAAAATAGATGTAAAACACATAATTAAGTTTGTGATTCTAGAGCAAATCGAGTCATGTGGTTGTTGTTTTAAAAACAAACAAATTAATCAACACACTGACAATTTATTTATTTAAATCACTTTGAGTGAAACTACACATTCATGTACATATTTAAAATCCGAGGCGAAGAGAATTGTAAAAGTAGAAGAGGCTCAAACATAGATCCATTATACAACCTACTCTCAAAATCCTCAACACTTCTTGAAATTTCTTTGCCAAATTGCCACAAAGCATTCAAAATTGCCGGTAAAATTCTATTTGGAACATTTGATTTCTTCTGCCAACATTTCCTTCTTTGAAAACAAGAATAAGAGCGATACGTAAAGCTCCCAAATATTGTGGTTGTGGACCAGTCGTACACAGACATTAAGTTGTTCCCCACCAATGACGACCATCCAATTATTGCATCTAAGCATCACAAATATCTAGTTGACGAATAGTTGAGGTTAAAGAACTTTTCCCTTCATGAAGGATCCTGATAGAACTCAATAACACTTTCATGTGCCACAAGAGGAGGGATCAACTACAACGTCTCTAAAATGCAGTGACCATAAACAACAAAGTTCCTAGACTGCAATGCCACAGAGCCAAAGCCTTTAAATTGACCAATGAAAGCTAGAACCTCCAAACTAACCAATAATATAATTTATTTAAATTTGTTTCATAAATTAATTTTTAATTTTGACAAATAACTAAAAAAAATTAATATCATATCAAAATGATTTTAGCTAATTAAAAATTCTATATACCCAATTAGAGTAATATCATATCAAAATGATTTTAGCTAAACCATGTCCATTCCAACGCTAATCCAATGACGGTTACTATTCATTTTTATCGGCGAAAGTCCAATGGTGGTTATTGTTTATTTTTATCGTTGAAAGTCTGGTTAATCTAATCTTTTGTTTTTTGGCTGTAAAATTGATATTACGCCCCGCCCTGCCCCGAGTCCTATACAGAGTATGTTGAACCATTGCATATGATTGAAACATAGCGATATTTTGGAGAGAGCGGTGGTTTCGATTCAAACCAAGGGTGTGGGATATATACATCACACAACCCCTTTTTAGAGCATGGTAAAGTCAAGTCGTTTAATCATATTATAAATTTATCTTGCTTTGTTGGATTCTAGTTAAATTTGGTCCTACATCTGGTTGGGTTCGGATTATGTTGAAAGTTGAGGTTTCATTTTTTTTGGTTGGATGGAAACTTTGTATTTGGAGATTTTGAATAATTTTAAGACGACTCAAATTATTAATGTTTTTGAAAAAACAATCAAAACATATTGAATTTTGATTCTCCGAAAAACAAGGCTCGTTGAAAATGGGACAATTTGAGTGCCCTGTAATCAACGACATTTTTTATTATATTGAAATTGTATGTCAAAATTACAATTTTGTTAATAAAATTATTGTTTTAATATGCAAATGGATTCAATGTTTTTGAATACATTTGGTGCAACTTGATTGTGTAATGTTAGCATTTGATCGTCACAAACTCATCAATTTGACATGATTCTTTTCAAAATTTAGATTAAAATGCCAATTTCCCTTTCCGTTTTTTCTGAACCATTAAAAAGGGACTAATCCACTACATGTTTAGATTTCAATGTTTTTAACAATGTGGAATCGATGTAGAGTTTTGATTGATTTTTGAATGATCTGTAGATCTATTTAGAATTGGAAAAAATTATTTGAGGCATAATCCTACAATAAATCTTAAGCACGAGACAAATTGATCATAAATGCTTACCTTGAAACCTTCATATAACACATTTTTGCTTAGACCTTGCAAACATCAAGGTTCCACTTGCATTCGTGCTCAAGGTTTCCATGGTCTCACCATATATGAAAGTTGTATCATGGTGGAACTCTAATAATCCCTGAAATTTGTGTCAGATTCATGTCAAATTTGTTGTTGAAAAGATGACCTTTATGCTGCAAGAATAACTAACTCTAATAAGACCCACTCATTATGCAAAATTTCAATTACAAGTGGCTAACCGTAAATAACAAAGCCCCCCCGGATTGAGTGACATTTGGAAACCATGGGAACTGGGAAGTTAATACCCCTAGTCGTTGCCCTCTCCCTTAGTCACCTTTGCATGAGTAGCATGCACTTGATGGGAATAGTGGTGCTCCTGTGTGGGAAGCTAGCGTTAATGACACACTCAATGTGCGAGCCAAAGCCTACTCAATGTGCGAGCCAAAGCCTGTCGGGCCTGGTACAAATCGTCTACATGCTGTTAACTCAGACTTAATGGAGCTCTCCACTATCAATTTGACTACAAATATGAAGGTTAGCATTGGAAATTGTCTCATTGTTCATGTTCTTGTTCAGGTCCAGACTCAGGTTTATCCCTCGCATTCTGGGTTTTCATCCTCTGGGCATCTTCTCCTCCTCCTAATTGCCATTTTCCCCCCAACTTTCCCAATGCATCGAGAAAGGGGAAATCCCAAGAGAGGACCGACCTACTACAACTTTGTTGTTCAACATCATCATCCCAGACCCTCTGTCGAACTAGTGCTACCCCCCATTTCTCATGCTCACCCTGTTGTTCCTCCCTTGAATATTTCACATGGCTCCGCCCAAAATTTGATGGATGACAACCAACCCATGGCTTATGTTGAGGAAGAGGTCCCTCGGGCTCCTCCACCGGAACCAACAGACTCCTTCCTCTTCTCTGCCTCTGATATTTTGACTCCCCTCCTCACTTTTGGTCATCATTCCCTGGAAGTCAATTTTGCTCTAGAATTGGAAGGTTGCCCCGTCGAAGAATCTACTATGTAAGGATGAGGTCGGTTCGGTACTATTATTATTTTTTATCATTTAAAGTCCGATGGCGGTTACCATTCATTTTTCTCGTTCAAACTCCGAATACAACGAGACAAGCGGGGTCCATACTCGTACGAACTTGGGAAATAGATGGGACTAGTTGAGATTATGTTGTATTGCAGATGGGGATGCCAAGGTGGGCCTTACAATGTGTTATGGCTAGACGGAGTGACACTCCTTTCATGCAATTTCCACATCGTACGTAACATAACAAGTGTTTCAATCCATTGCATTATACCGGTTGTGACCAATACTGTTGTGGTGGCAGAATGGGTAGTTGGTCGATCAAATTATTTTAGTATAACTATTGACCTTCATCACGGATTACCATATCAGAATTCAATGCTCCTTGCTTCTAGCTTTTCATCACCTTCAAGATACCCTGCTATCACAAGAAGTGTCTTAGCTTAGAAATCAAAGATGAATGAAGTAGTAATGAAATCTCACTTGGAAGTAAGAGCAGATCTTATCAAAGCAATGTGTTTCCCCCCAATACTTTTTTCAACGTACTCTTTTAAATATCTCCAGGGTAGTTGAATCATTCCATTACTTTTAGTTAATAGGAGAGATGTTCAGTAATTTAATTAAATAATAATATTAATATGATAAAGGTACTAAATAATACTAATAAATGGGGACCCCCTATTTCATTATAACTAATGAACAATTTCCTCCTTGTAACTTCCAACTTAAATGCAAGACACATCATCTTGCCACATCATACAATCCATGTCATTTTCATGCATAAGATGGAATGTCCATAAGAATCCCCTTGTCGCTCCATGTGACAATCATTTACATTTATCAAAATTTAACCATTATATAAATATGTGCAAAACATGCATCATAGAAAACATAAGGCTGCCCAAAATATAAAACTGTCAAAAGTATGAGTTGTCCCAAATAACATGTTGTCAAAAACATACGCTGTCAAAAATAATATGCTGTCCAAAATGAAGTGCAAATAAGTTCATATACAGATGCCAATATATCATGAGAAACCATATTTACTGTGAGAGGTTTCTCCTCTCTTGTTGTGTCTGCTTTCACCCCCTTCACTCTTTCTAATTGATGAATCTACCTTAGCATATTTCTGATCATTTTCTTGCATGTGGGAAGTGCCTGAATGTGAAGACTCTTGTGATGACTTTGATATAGTTGATGTTGCTTTCTTTTCCTCAGGTCTTCCCTTAAGTTTAGTGATTTTAGCCTTATGGTGAGCATGTGAAGCTTGGGATATAGGTTGTGGGTTTGGATGCAAAGGAGGTGGTGGTGGTGGTGGTGAACCAATGGGTCAGGCATGGAAATGAGGTTGTATGGAATGACCAATATTTGGCCAACCTTGTGACTGTCTAGAAGGAGGATGTATAATGTTTTTCTAGCTATCTTGATTTGGCACAACTAAAGGTGCATAATTTTGATTTGGGACTGTAATACCAATACTTGGGCGAGGGTTTTCAGGGACAGGTGGAGGTCTATATGCTTGTTGGCCAGCCAATTTGAGGAAACATGTCTGCAACAACTGATTAAACACCTCTGAATCTACATCAAAATGAATAGAAAACCTAAGCCTTTTATTACCCCTTTGCCAAGGGCCCAATCCTCCGCCTCTATTATTTCCTCTCATGTTGTGATTGCCCCTGCTAAAGAAACTCATGCTGACATATTCACATGGATCAATTACCAAAGTATGACCTATAATCATCTAAAAAAATCTTGCATAACAATAATTTAGGCATGGCTCTATAAATATCAATGCAGGTGCAAGCAATCATCAT